>VZRV01003823.1:1083239-1180174 GCA_013398115.1 Falcunculus frontatus
GGCGGGGCGGGCTCCAGGAGCGGTTCCCGGCCGGGCCGCGCTGCTCCCGGGGGCCGCTGCGGGACGGGGGGCACGGGGCTCCGCTGCCTCCCGTGCTCCCGAGTGACACCGCAGCTCACAACAGACAGCGCGGCCAGCGCCGCTGCATAGCGCCACAGACTAGTTTGGGGTCGAAGGGACCTTAAAGATCATCTTGTTCCAACCCCCTGCCATGGGCTAGGACGCTTTACACTATCCCAGGTTGTTCCGAGCCCCGTCCAACCTGGCCTTGAACACTTCCAGGGATAGGGCAGCCACAGCTTCTCTAGGAAACTTGTGCCAGGGCCTCACCACTCTCACATTAAAGAATTTCTTACTAATACCTAATACAAATTTCTCCTCTTAGTGTAAAACCGTACCCTCTTATCTGCCCGTGCAAAAAGTTGCTCTCCCTCCTTCACGAGCCCCCTTTAAGTACTGAAAGGCTACATCAAAATCTCCCCAGAGCCTCCTCTTGAGGCTGAGCAGCCATATCTCAGCCTTTCCCCGCAGCAGAGGTGCTTCAGCTTCCAGAGCATCTTCGTGGCCTCCTCTGGAATCACTCCAACACGTCCGTGTCGTGCTGGGGACCCCAGAGCTGGGCAGGGGTCTCACCAGAGCAGAGCAGAGGGGCAGGATCCCGAACCTCGACCTGCTGCCCTCCGTGCTTTGGATTCAGCCCAGCAGCTCCACACCATGTTGCAAATGGCAGGTGTGTTTTCCTAAACTGCCCCAGGCGGTACCAGAGAGAAAATCATCTCTTGACATCTGCAGGGCTAAGAGGTACCAGTGGAGCTCACAAAGCAAGAATAGCTTGCAGGATTTTTTTTTTCCTTGAGCAATTTTAAATTCAGCAGTGTTTGCATATTTCTGTTGAAAATTGCAATAACGAAGCCACTCCGTTTGGTTATTGGCAGTGCACGTATTTCAGACTGTCCATGCGAGACATTCAGATTTTCAGCTGCTGAGCTGTAACTTTGCTCATACTGCTAAAGGATCCCAAAACAGTCTTTGAGCTGGTGGACTTAAAAAACAAGAGCTCCAAATCAGCCATGTTACCTGGTGATTACCTACAAAGGCAGTATCATGAGCATTTTGTCCGGTGGCAGCAATGAAACCTTAGCCCAGTGGGCAGAATGAGCAATAAAAGCTACTTCAGTCCAGTAAAAAGCTCAGTAGCTGTTATTAAAATCTTTTTGCATAACTCAACAACTAAGCTGAGCAAATGGTTTATTGCGGCTCTCATATGCTGCATTTAGAAAAACCTCTGAGACCTCTTTTCCATCTATACATTGGCTCCAGTGAGGTGCCAGTAACATATGTCTGAACTGTTTCCATGACTGCCTGATTACTCTGAAATTCAGTATCTAGATTATGGCCCATCATAGAAGATTTAAGCTCCAAACTCCCCTTTTTCATGTTGTGAAACAGCTGCAAAGCAGTAACAGTGCTGTTCCAAATTATTTAGCACCCTATTACCTTCTGTGTCTGCTAAATAGTCCACAGAAAAGCAAGGCCCACAGCGTCTGCAGTAGCCCTTCCACGTGATTTACTTTTAAAAGCTTTGGGAAGTACATTTTTCATAGAGCAATCGAGAAGAGTGACGTGACTGGTTTTGAAAGAGTACTCCAAATAGCTTTTCCAAGCAGCACTCTCTAGAAAATGAAGTTTACTGTTAGTTATGAGAAAGTCTCTAAGGTGGGAAAATTCCAGTCTATGACGTGGTTGTTCTTAACCTTTAGAGAAAATAGCGTACTAACCATTTTTAATATCTGACTTTCCTTCTCCACTTTCAAATGCTTGAAGCTTCTGTTTATGCAAAATGCTCTCAAGTGTTTGTCACAGCTTGTTTTTTCCTTGAAATTCACAGGAACATTGCATGCTGTACAAAACAATCAAGCTGCTGCTTTCATGAAAGATCTCCTTTGGCTATTTTTTGCTTGTGTGCTTCACATTTGCATTTGACACTTTGTAGACATGTTCTTAGCTGCTTCTCTTAGACTGTGCTGTGTACTCCTGTGCATCTACAAGCTAGTGGCTGAAAAAATCACTTAGTCGCACAACAGTATTATCACATGATAATCTAATTAATTATTTTTTTAAAAGGTAAGAAGTACTTTTTTGTACTTACTTTGTATTCTAGATTTTGTACTCATATATGAAAAATTCTACCGAATATCTCCAATTGGTATTTTTTTTATGTGTTCAGAGGCAAGGGGCTAGTTGTCATGTTAAAGATGTAGATTTAGCTATTAGCTCTTTGTTTTCCCAGGTTTATTACTCCATATTTTACAATCTGCCAGATATAATCACCAGGGCTGAATGTGTAGTCTCCTACACATCAGTTTAGCAGCCCTCCTCTGCCCAACTCAGAAAGATGCCATTTAACATATTGTATGATGAGAATTATGTTTTCTTGTCAGATTCAAAAAGACAAATTGCAGGCTCACTGTTACCCACTTGTATGTTTTAAACACTGCTGAAATATGTAAAGAGCTGATAAGATATGGATCCAGTGACATTTTCTTATACTATCCAGGTAATTCCGTAAGATTTTAGAATTTTGGATGGTGATTATTCAACCTTTTCCAATCAGGGGACTAATTGTAGCAGTCTGCATTTCTCTAGCACAGATAGAACTGGGTTTGGGTAACTTCTTAAATAAACCTTAGTATTCTGCAGAATTACTTTCTAGGCCAAGTTGCTATACAAGCCCCCTTTGTGTGAGTTGATAAGCGCTACCTATAGGCCAGGAGGCTGCTGAATTCACGAGAACAAATAAACTCATTACACTGAGATTTGCCAAATCCATGCAAGGCCACCAGGAGCAGCAGGTTTGTAACTTGGACCACAGCTGAAGAGCAGTGGCTATGGCTGCTAACTGGAAATGAAGTGAGAGGATTATGCAGGCACCTGCTAAAGAAAGAGGAGCCTTCAAAGACCCTCTGAGCCCCCAGTAAGCAGGTGGGGTTGGCCTCCCAACCTTCACACAACCGAGGAGCTCAGTGGAGGTGCAATGGAACCGTGTGAATGCACCGCGGGCACGGTGATCCGGTGTTAGCAGTAAAACCGGGATTCTGTAGAAAACAACAGCTTAAATAATAAAACGTGTCTTAAATATCGGCTGTGATGTGTGTCTTTGCTGAGTTGAAAATCCCATTTCCAAGTGGCAGTGCCGCTGTCACGTGCCGCCAGGTGGCAACACCGACCTGTACTCGGCTGCGGGAGTCCTGACAAGGGGGTCCGGCAGCCTGAGGACTGCTTAGTGTGAATGCTGCTCAGTCCTGAAACTAATTTTTGATCAAGAATAGGGGAAAAAATATAAAAATTACTTTGTAAACCATCTTTTACTTGCTGTTGTTTAATTGCCTCTAGAACTGTATCATGTACATACAGTACCTTCCCTTAGAATGGCAAAAGTATTTTGTTAAGAAGGGCCTTGGAAAGGTTGTATCCTGTTAATCTGGGATCTGTTCACACATTCAGGAGGCTCTCCATTGGATGCCATAACCCAAAATCCACCTCTAGGACACTGGTCATTTCTAGCTTAATCGTGACAGCAATGAACTTACACCACAACTGTGCAATACATTTTAGCTGTAAGCAATAAACAGCTTTATAATTCAGAAACCAGCAGGATCTGGAAGTAACACAGCCCTGTCTGGGGTATGTGCAAGTTGACTTGAATAGTTGCCACCTTTATCTCTGTGCCTACATCAGCCTCCAAGTGTGATCAACCACAGTAACCACACGTTACCCTGACTGCAGCAGTGTTACCATCATGCTTAAAATGCTTATATCAAGTGTTGCTCTTCTAATATTGCTGTTAGTAGTAGGTTATGTCTCTACAAGTAACCCTGGCTATGTCCAGTAGCACAGTTCTATGCATTCTTGCACTTACCTGTGTAGCCCTGTTTCATTCAGTTCCTTATTTCACAGGTTCCCTCCCAAGTTTGCCTACGTCAGGGTTTCAGATTTTTTCCTTGCTCATAGGACTCCTCCTCTAGAGCTTACGATGGAGAAGGTATTTCTCAAATGTGCTCTTGGTTTATGTGCCACTCATTTGTAAGCCAGGTCTTGCTGAAGGTGCCATTTCCAAGGATGTCCATGGCTGCAGGGCTTTGCAGCAGCTGAGCAGATGAGAGCAGCCCAGTTCATGGCTACAAACAAAAGCTTGCCAATTCTGCATCAGTAACAGGCAACAATGTGCCCTAATAGGCTTTATGTTGAGTATTCTTATAGAAAAGGATTTGCTTTTTTTTGTGTTTGTTGCTTGGAGTTTTTGTGAGGGGGTTTTTTTTGCTTGTTTTGGGGTTTTTTCTTTCATTTTTATGGGTGGTTTTTGTTTGGGTTTTTTTTATCTAGTTTATTTGTTGGGATATTTTTTGTGGTGAAGGCTTCATATCAATGCATCAATTTTCTGTGTCAAGTCTTCATTTCACCCAACAGAGAGTCTCTGGTGTTGCCAATAGGGTTTGCAAATACAAGACCACATTCAGCATTGGGAACTATAACAAAATAGCTAATGTGTCCTTTGTATCTGGTTCAAAGAGTGGATAGCTGTACAAATACTCTTTGTTTTTACAACTTTATCCCAATATTGCGTTTTTAATCCAAGCTTTAGTAGCCAGAGCTTTATTGTGGTACTGGAAAGTCTTCTAATATCACGGTATTTCCCAACCACACCGGGTTTTTTTTTTTTGGGGGGTTTTTTTTGGGGTTTTTTTTTTTGGTTTTTTTTTTTTTTTTTTTGGCTGTGTGTTCATTTTCGCACTGGGAGAGCCAGGAACTCGCACAGTTTGTGTTCCTGACCCCTTGCACTGTTACTGGTGTTTCTGCAGGTGAGCAATGGGTTAGTTGAAGATTCTAAAAAACAAAATTGATCCTAACAAAGAGAGTTACTATTTTTTCCTCAGATCAGCACAGCAAAACAACTCAACTGCCCACGCACACAGGGGCCAGTGCCAATACAGCAGCAAAACAGATCCATGGCAAGATGAAGGGTGGGATTGCAGCCACGCTAATTTGTATCAGTTTAAGCTACCATAACCCAGGCTTTAATAAACAGTTTAACAATTATGTATTCTGTCCTGAATGCCAGATTTTGCCCACCTACAAACAATTATATCATCCAAATTTAACAATGATCAGTGATTCCTTTGGAGCTCATAAAATATTTCCTGATATAATAAGCTACAACTTTGCCAAAATCCGAGCATTGTCTCAAGACAGTCCCCAACCAGAAGAGTCTAGTTTTGCTGAAAGTGAAAGGCACTTTAAAAGAGGTTTTAGATCAAAGCAAAAGCTGTCAAAAGTTTCTTCCGTCCAACTGAAATAAGTCTGAAGCAAATTTTGCTACTCCCTGCAATGGAATCTTTTTCTCCCCTAACCTATGCAGTCATTTTGAAATATTGAAAACCTATAAACAAATTGCTCTTAACAGAGACAGAGTATTATGAAATTTTGAATATCTGTGAGTATCCAGTCAGCAGGCTGGTGCAGTACAGCCTTTAATTCTCTTAAATGATGGTTGAGATTCTTTCTTCACAAAGAATTCCTCCTCTGCCCAGAACAAATTATCTCTCTCTTAACCAAAAGCCTGTGGCTTTGATTTCACACCAATCACAGATTATTTGTAAACATAACAGTTCTTGTTTAAAGGTTTTAGCATGCACCAGCATTTCCTTTAAATACAGGAACTGCACAGAAGGATGCTGCAAAGTACTGCCTGCCTTATCCTTGCAAACATGGCAGATGCATTGCATAAGCTGAAGGCCGTGAGTTCAGCTGCCACAGGCTTTACCCTGCTGTGAAAATACTTTTAATCTTGTCCTTTTATCTATTTTTACTTGTAAACATCTACACACCGTGAAAAACTAAACTGAAGCTATTATATTTTCCAGAGTACTATACATTTCTACCGAGGGATCTCTTAGACAAAAGTAGCTGGTTTTAGTTTATCCTAGTCCACATAGGATATGTGTCTGCCTTTCTCCTTGCTGCCTTTTTTTTTTTTTTTTTTTTTGCTGCTGCTGCTGCTATTTTGCTTCCCTGACTGCCTGGGCCTTCTTTCTTCCTCATCCTGTACTGATTCTTCCTTTTTTGTAACAGTCTCCAACACACAGCTGCCATCAAAACAATCCCTCCTTTCCTGCATTTACATTCTTCACACAGAGCAACCTTTTACACATGAGAGTTTGGAAATCTGGTCTGTTTGCTGTATTCTGGTCTATTGCTTTATGCTCTATTTGCTATATTTTGCTCTATTCGATCATAATTAAACATAGTTTATCGCCTAGAGGGGGAAGGTCTCTCACCCACGGTTCTGCCATCAGCATGAAAAATTCTCCCAAGTGTAAGAGGCAGGGTTCCTATTTACTCTCAGGCATTTTGGGGCAATCTAGAGAACAGAGGCAGGCATCCCCTGTTAATTTTCTTGGGTTCATTTTCTCATCATTCCAGAGTGTTCTCTGGTCTCAGTAAGAATATTTGGGGAAGCTGAGACCCATCCAACACTTCGTGGTGAGCCTTCCACATTCATGAGTCTGAAAATAGCTAGACAGATATTTTTTCATCTAAACATAAAACTTCAGACTTCTTTTTCCATCTGTTTCTGCAGGCCTACCTGAGACCTTTCTTTAAGCTTCACATCCAAACTTCAGGCTGCTCCAGACAGCCTGGAGTAAACTGGTTTTAGCAAATCCTCACTTTCAGGATATTAAAATTCAAAATTAATAATGATTTGTTATTTCTGATCTGGAAGAGGCATATCATAATCTTGATGTCAAATAGATTATTTTGGATTCCTGTGCACAGGTAAACTCCTTCAAATTGCCATATAAAGTAGACTTCACATGTGAGCTGAGTATTGATCACTGTTGTGTATGAAAAATGAAGTAGATTTTTCTTAGCTCATAAAAGAAATTAAGACAATTAGAATAGAAATTTTGGATCTTTAAAAAAGCTTCTGTATCTCCTCCCTCAACTGCAAGGATTATTTGCTGACCTTGAGGGGCCAGTGATATCATTACCCCATGAAGGAAATCCTCACAAAAGGTTTGCTACTGATTCATATGTAGAAAGGAGTAGCCATGACTTACTTAACCACCTGTGTAGACATCATAAAATTGTTTACTAGTCTGCAAACAGAAGCTGAAAATTAGCAGAAGCACAATTTTTAGTGTGTGCTTTTATGGATGACAGAGAAGAGAGA
The DNA here is from genome assembly GCA_013398115.1 of Falcunculus frontatus. NCBI lineage: Eukaryota > Metazoa > Chordata > Aves > Passeriformes > Falcunculus > Falcunculus frontatus. The sequence goes on from VZRV01003823.1 coordinate 1,090,471, forward strand.
AACCTCTCATCTGTCAGTACAGCCAGGGCAGAGGTTTGAACCAAAGTGAGCCTGTTTGTTGCCACGCCCACTTCAGAAAAAGACAGTTTTACATTTGCAAATAAATGCACTATTCAGCAGAACTCCAGCTCTTCCACCAGTTACTTTCCTAAACAGGAGACTTTCCTATGAGATGCTGGATGTCTGCTGCTGTTTTGCAGAGGAGGTTAGTGCCAGAGGGCGTTGGTCTGTTTTCTGAAAGGGATTGACAGAGTTCTCCCTATGTGTCATGAGAGCTTTTGGTACAATTAGATTCTGCCCTGTCCACAACAATAAAGGCCATACCCACACGCAGCTTACATAGCTCATATGCTTCCTGGAGCAAAACCGCAGCAACGTTTGTCTGTTTTCTTTTCTTATTTTCACAATGGCTCCTGCTCTGAAATCAGGTGTCTGCCCATGGGGTGTCACTGACACCAAAGGCCTGGGGGTGATAGAGCACGAACCAGGCAGAACATATTCATCAAGCAAACAGCACAGTGCAGACAGGTCAGCATCACCCTGGTCCTGTGGTCAGGCTCCAGTTTTGGTAGTTAATTGTTTAAACAACAGCAACAAATCATATCTCTCTGAGGATCTGAGTGCGTTCCTCCGTTAGACCTGATTTGTATGGTGAAGACAGGCTGCTGAAAGGAAGAGCAGGGCCTGAATTATCCCGTGACTTTGCTAAATTTGTCCTTGTGAATGGAGAGAGAGAGTGAAATATTTGTCTGCAGGGGGGAGCGGAGTGGTAACTGTCAGGAACAGCTGGAACATATATACTGTGTCATGTATTTTTGTGGCACTGGGCTTTTCTGCTTGCTGAGAGAATGCTGCAGAGGCATGTTAGCATTCTGCTGAGTAAGTGTGGTGCGAGTTCCATATGTAAACAGGGATCAGTTGCTAGATGAGAGAAAAAGGCTGTTCTCCCAGGGCTATAGCTGTCTCTTGCATGCACCTCAACCTTCGCAACGCCTGCGTGGTGTTGCAAATTAAATGTGGAGCTAGATTCTCAGAAAACTATCTGCTTGTGGAAATGTCATTTGAGATAACTCTGGCATCTCTTCCTCCTTTTATACCTATGGATTTGTGAATGAAATAAATCCTTCTGATTTTTCCCATCCTCTCCATCCTGATTATTCATTTGTGCACAAGGAAATAAGAAGTTTCACTACTCTCAATATTAATAATAACATCACTAGTTGCTGTGCAACATGGAAATGGATAAGGTTAAATAGCACTCTTAACTTCTATCAGTGGTCTGTAGAGTCATGAAGGAGTTTCCCATCAATGCAAGTAGCCATTTTGTTCTCTTCTGCTTTATTAGTAGTCAAGTGTTGTTTTCCTCTGAAACATCAGTAGCCTAAGTTAGGAAATGAAAGGAGTAGACCAGTACTTCCATGACAAGCAGAGAATTCCTCTTAGGGATCTGGCTGATGTGAATTGCTCACACATCCAGGGTCAAACTGATCATGGTTGCTCTGATCTTTGCTAGTGGCACATATGAGGTTATTCTGGTGAGGGCTGTGTTGGTTTGTGTGGCAAGGTTTTGACAGCAGAGGGGCTACGGGGGTGGCCTCTGTGAGAAGCTGCCAGATGCTTCCCCCATGTCCAAAGGAGCCAAGGCCAGCTGGCTCCGAGACGGACGTGCCACTGGCCAAGGCTGAGCTGATCTATGACAATGGTAGCACCTCTGGGATAATGTACTTAGGAAGGGGAGAAAGAGCCAGTTCAGCAGCAGAAGAGAGGATTGAGAACTTCCCATTCTGTTTCCATCCTCAGTGCACCCTCTACATAAGTCTTCAACTGTAAGATTTTTAAAACGAAGACCCTGTCATTCACCATCATAATGCTGGATTTAAGAAATTAATTTTATAATTTAAATGTGGCTGAAAATTTTGTGCATGGAGCAGGACAAAAGTGAAATCCCACTTCTTCCATCAGGATGAGATACCATTCATTTTTAAGCCTGTTATTGTCAAACTCGTGCATGAGTGATACATTATCAGCACAATGAAAGTTGTCAGGGTGAGAAAATAACTTTATTTGCTCTTTTAATGTTTGGAGCACAAATACCAAGAAGGCACAGCAGCTTTCATAACAAACACGTTAACCCCCACATGTTCTGCTTAATTATAGCTTCCTGTATTTCTCAGGCCACTGGCACTGTAAGGAACCTGGCACAAATTTTATTTATTCTGAATATGCTGAGTGCAAGTAGCCAGGCAGGTGCTTCGCAGATAGCTGAGCCGTTCCAGCAGTTCCAGAGGACAGGGGCCGTCTGACAGAGGAGTGACACATCGAGCAGGGAACAGAATCACTGCACCCCTCCCTGTCACCATGGCTACCACTCAGCAGGCGGGTTTTGGGCAGAAGTGCCAATTTAATCAACTGCTGATTTCTTCTTACTGCCCCTGCATCACCCCCTCCCTTGATAAGGTACGAGTGCTATAGCAGGCCACAGCACTTATCAGATCAGGAAACTAGTCCTGATACAGCTGGAAAATAATGTCTCTCTTTTTTTGACTCATTCTTTTCCAAACAGTCAGGTTTGTGATTCAGTTCCTCATGCAGGCACACAAATACACCATGTCTGAGCAGTGGAGGTGATGGCAGAAGGGCAGGGACAAGGATGGGGACTGCTGGTGATTTAAGCAGCGTTATCACTGACCACAGCAAAGACAGAGCCAGAGCTCTCCCTAAGGCTGTGGTCTGCTATTCAATGTTTAAATTCATTTGGTAGCCCAGGCTCCTTTTCCCCCTGTCCTGCCCCCTCCCCATTCCCTCTGCTGCCTTTCTGCAAGTGGTTATGCAGCTGCACAAGGGAAGCCATCTATCTGAAGGATGATCCAGTAAAAAATGGATATTGTTAGGACACTGCAGGGATAACACATGAAATGTATCCCAACTCATTTTATTTCGAGTTGGACATTTTAAAGCCTTTAGTTTAAGGCTACTGTATCTGTCAGGGTGACACAGGCAAGTCACATATGGAAGGAAAGTGTGACTTTGCTTCCCTAAATAAGTTCCATGGCTGGATATATCTCTTCGAGAAGAAGTGCTGCAAAGCCTTGTTCACAAACCTGCTATTAAACGTGTGAAGTTGTTAAAACATCACTATGGATAATGGATAAATGAAGCTGAGTGAAGGTGGTAGTAGAATAGAAGACTGGGAATTAAATAATACTGCAAGACTGCATGAAAGCCACCCTCAAACAAATGCATTTTAAAAAGTCAGAGCAGATTTGAAATACGTTTATAGTTTATTCATGACAGTTTTCATTTATCACAGGATTCTTTTGAGACCAGTGATAATGTAAAGCACTAGCGACAGGAATCTATGAGTTTGTACAGATTTATTTATATTTTTATGTAAATTTACATAGGGCCTATATTTATACAGTTATGCCATTTATAGTACACATTATATTAAATATAATAAATACACATTGCCATCACACTTTTGCTTAAAAACTTGAAAAACACAATCATGTTTCCAGTTTGTGAGATTCCAGAAGTGACACTGCAAGCTGTTGTCAGCCTGCCCTGCTGAAGAGCCTCAGCAGAGACCTGAAAACTTCTGTGAAAACATTAAACTCTCCCATGGGCCTGCTGGTGCTGACCACACCTTGCAGAGCCAGGCTGCACTGCGAGTGCTGTGCCTGGCCAGGGGCACATGAGACCCCTCTGAAGCAAAACCAGTGAAGAACCACTGCATCCACTTTAACTAAGTCAGAGTTTTAAAAGTCTTCTGAAAAATGAACACAAATTGCCCTGTCCTTGAAAAGGCAGGAGTTTCCCACCCTGGAAAGAGGCACAAACTGCAAGGATATCAGCAGTGTTATGCACTCTGTGGGCGTATTTTTTATTTGTGACAGTGGAGTGGCAAACAGTCTCCTTGAAGTCACTTTCTGAAAAACTATGTCTTTAAAAAATCTGTGATGTTGTGAGCAGAAAAATCAAGTTTATTCCTATTAAATCCACACAGGGGGCTAAATTATACTGGAAAAACCACTAAATCCACAGACTGACGAAGTTAGGTAGATGGTGGAAGCTGCAGAGGAGATTTCAGTGCGGACTGACCCCACGTTGCTGGTTTCGCCTCCCGCTCCGGCCAGAGCCCTTCTCTTGCTGGGTCACCACGGTACTTCACGGGGACCTCCGCGGTCACCGCTGCCTCCGGCGCTACCACGGCTCAGCCGCGGGGCTCACCCACCCCACTCCGCCGGGCAGAGGCTGCCAGCATCCCCGGGGCTCCGGGCAGGGACGGCCAGCATCCCCGAGGTGCGGGCCCGGGCTGTCCGGGGCGGTGCGCGGCCGCTGCCGGTGCCGGGGGTGTCGCAGCCGGCGGCGGCGAGCCCCGGCCGCCCATCACGTGCTCGGTGTGTTGCATTGTGCTGGCGGCGGAGGGAGGGCTGGCCGTGTCAGTGATCAATGTCATGACTCCGTCCGCGGGCTGGAGCCGCAGCAGAGCGCAGCTGAGAGAAGCTGATTGCCGCGAGTGCGAATTGGCCGAGAACAATACACACACGGAGCCGCGCACCCGCACGGGCGGACACACGCCCGCACTCACCGGCGCACCCGCGGGCGGGCACGGCGCGCACACCCGCACGCATCCGAGCACACGCGTCCGAGCGCACACACGCACATCCCAGCGCACACACCCGCATCCCAGCGCGCACACCCGCACACACACGCGCACAACAAGCACACACCCGCACACACACGCACACAACAAGCACACACGCACAGGCAGCCCGCACCCTGGCTCCCGCTCCGCCGCTCCGCGCCCGGGGGGAAGATGAGCTCGGGGGACGTGGTTTGCACTGGATGGCTCATCAAATCACCCCCCGAGAAGAAACTCAAGAGATACGTAAGTACAGAGGCTTTGCTGATATTTTTTTCTCGCTAAAGGGCTTTCGGCATGTGCTCGCTGTCTGACTCTCCCTTTGAAATCTCTCGTCCGTTTCGGCTTCGCCTTGGACCAAAACAAAAAGATTTCCAAGTCCATGCGCTTACGGAGTATTTTAGTTTTCACCGACATTCTTGTGCCCTCTGGAATTAACCTTTCCCGGCTCGTAAGATTGTAATACTTCAGCTGTTATGCAACGTATCTTAGGTTAAAAACCACATTTCGGTTTCAGTTAATGTTGCCGTAACTAACAGAATTCTTGTAATAGAATTGCAGATGTCACTTTTCCAGGGACGGACAAGAACATCCTGAAAAGAAGGGGAAAAAAAAAACCCCAAACAGCCAAAATTCTAATAGTTTAGATTCTGGGGCTTGGCTTTGTTAAGATGCTCTGTAATTTCTATGACACTTGCTAAAGGCAACATCTGCTTTAGTTTTATTTACCGATGCCAGATGCAGTTGTTAGCAGAAAGCTTCACTTTTGGTCTGTGATAAAGAGGTGCTGGAAGATGCTGTGCTGTGAAGTTCCTGATAGCTGAAAGGTGAAGGGGGCTGGGGAGAAGAAGCGAGCCCTGCATGGAGATCTGCAACTGCACTATGGGCCCCTTGTTTCATTCTCTATCTGCTTGCCTGTTTGCCTGGAAAAAAAAAAAAAAAAAAAAAAAAAGGATGTGTGTTGCAAACGTAGGAAACTGTCTCATCTCATTGCAGGGCTGCGAGGAAAGCACTCCGGGTAGGAATAAATGACCCTTAAAATTTTGCTTGGGACAGCATTAAAAATGTAAGCCCCTCGTGGGCCATTTTGCATACTCATTTGTGATGGTTCTTCATCAGGCATGTTGTTATGTTGTTCTGCTGTGACACTTTTGGAACCGGTAATACCCGTTTGAGTCATGCCCTTCTAACCTGACTTTCCCCAGAGCTCTGCACTGTACTCGAAGGATGCCACTGGCCGTGTCTCTGGCGCTCCGAGCCGTATGCACAGCTTACATCATTTGTCGTATTCACTTCTGTTTATCAGCATTTTCTCTGGAGTGCTGATGGTAGCTTTTCCCAGTAATATGAGGCATAACTGTCTCGTGAAGAATATGGTGGATATCATTTGGTAGTGTATTTTTTCTTTGGCTAAAAACTAGCCGAAAGGATAATTTACTGATGTTGGAATTTATTTTTAACTTATTCTATGCCAGAGTTTCTTCTTTTAGACCACAGTATTCCATTGAAATGGCTGAATATTTCCTTTGTTCAGTTAGCATTTTCCAATTCTAAAATAACCACTACGATGTGTCTCACAGGAGCTGCAAATAAATTATGGGCATCTAATTTTTGCTATATTTTGTAACGAGTGCACTAATAGCACTGTATAGCAGGCACAGTGTACGAGCCACTGATTCACCCAGCTGGTATCATTAGTAACTCTGTCAGTGAAGCTATTTTTGATGACTCAATATTCATAAAAGGGCAAAGTAGAGAAAACAGAATGTGATAAAGCTGGGATTTGAAAGCCCCCATTATACAGTCAAGATAATAGTCACAACAGGGGCTCTGATCAGCTCACAGGGCTACTTGGAGTCTGCTCTGCTCAGATTTTGCACTACAAAACCAGGGGAAATTTGGTCTATGTTATTCTCCGAACATCAACCACTAGATTAGCCGGATCTCTGCAGATTAGGCCTTGTTTTCTGGTTAGGAGGGTAAGGCAGTCCTTTGTCCATAATAAAGCAGAAAGAAATCTGCTGCAAGTACAGCAAAGCTCAATGTCCTTTCTCATGTGACTGGTTGCACAGTGGATGCTACAAACCAAATGGAAATTGTCTCTCACCTGCTGTAAACTACTTTTCCTCTATTTTTGATAGAGTTTCACCAGCATGGCAGCTGTGCATCTTGCACTGGGGTAGCAGATAGCTCAGCCTGAACCACAGTGACTGCTTAAAAACAACAGAGCTTTAAAACAATGACTGTTTAAACTGACTTCAGTAGGTGTCAAGTGTCAACCGCTTATAGGAGAGTGGTGTTGGCTCTGGCTCTGAACTGACAACATACATAAATCCCCGAGTTCAACACCACCCTTTGTGTTCAGCTGGAAAAGTCCACGGTCTGGGCCGACGCTTCCAGGGAGCTTCAAGTGCCAGCTTGGGCTGCTGCTCATGGGACCTCTCGTACACTGCCCAGCCTCACTTGCTCTCATGTGGCTGTCTCCCAGTTTACATTTTCCTGAGTTCAGCATCCGGCCTTTGTCAGGTCCGACCTGAGGGTCCTGTGTTTTACACACAGATAAATTCTTAATCCTCCATCTATTACAATCACTAAGAAAATCCAGTTAATTTCAGTGGAATCTGTAGTTAAAAGATTCGACAAAGTAGTGAATTCAGGTTGTGAGGCTGGGAGCTGCAATAGTCCTGCTGAAGCCACTGGGAAAATTTGCAGTGTTTATAAAATTAAACAAATTAATCTTTCCAAGACTAGAGCCTAGAGACCAAAGTATACCTTTATTTATATTTGTTCTCTGATGAAAGCATTAAGTTTTCTATGCATAAACAAGTCAGACTTTGCCTCTAGGTAAGCAGAACACTATTTTCAAAACTTTGAAAGTGAAAAGCAGGTGCTAAGAGTCTATATTTTTTCTGTAGTGTCTTACAAAGCCGATGCTCTTAGTAGCACTATTCTTAGAAGTGTCTTATCATTCCCTAACAAAGGCTGCTCTCTTGCCTGTGCAGGAAACGAACATGAGATTAATTACCCAAGTGTAACTTTCTGTAAAAACAGAGAGCTTAATGCTAAACACAGAGAATTCATTAGAAAGCACAGGGAGCTTTGCTACAGCAGGCAAATACTCTAATAGTGATTTAACAGCATGGACAATGCTTTTCTCTCTGTCTGATACTTGAACCATGAAACCACCACGTCAGCCTATCTAAAGAGGCAGTTGTGCAAGGAGTCTCCCAGGAGAGTATTTGGTGTGTGTTGCAGTTCTTTGTCCTCTAAGTATGACCTGAAAGCTGTGCTGCTTTCATTTCCCCACTTGGTTCCAGCTTTTCTCACCGACCAGGTCTGAGTGGGCCTGAGGGGTGCCAGGGAACACCCAAAGCTGCGGGAAGCTGGGCATGGGGCAGGAGACGGAGAGGAAGAAGCTGCTAACGAAAACTAAGAAGTGGTGGTGATGGAGGTAAAGTCCATTCTGCTCTAGACCAAAAACTTTAAGTTTCAGGCATAGCTTGACATTCAGCCCCACAGGAGGAAAACCCACTGAAGATTTTTGCTGTTGATGTTAGTGGATCATGAATACCAGCCTCTGTGGGAAATTAGATGTAATGTGGGAATCTGCTTCAAGTTTGATGGGTTTCACAGTTCCTTATATTGGTGCTGAATACATCCATCCCAGTTCTGAAATGTCAGCATTGAATAGCTGGCTCCTTGATAGTTTTCATGTGGAAATATATCTGATCACTGACTGTTATTATTTGTTGTTTATTTATTGGGGGAGGTGAAAGGAAGGAAGGAATGGTTTCATGGCCTTGAAAACAAAGGACTTACCACAGCCAGTGCAAAAAGTCACGATGAAAGGAAAAACAACATAGAAGGCCCAGAGAATGTCTAATGAAATAAGAGACTGGTGCTATTGAGAAGACACATTGCTCGTGTGCTGACAAGGAGGAGGAGATGGGATTTTTAACACACTGCTAATTGCAACCTCTCCTCAAATCGCTGTCCCATTGTTTGTCACACCAGTGAGGACCAGCAGCGGTAGCTCCGCTGAATGCCCTGCCAGTGTTTACTTGCTGTTAGTGTTAAGTTACGTGGTTTGCAGTAGTAAAGGGCCGTATACAGATGCTTGCTTGTTGTGAGTCACTGCAGCTCCATTTAAGTAAACGCTGCACAGCTGCACCCCAGCTGAAGAGCTATTTTTAATCTTCAGTACTATACAAATTGATGAGGGAAGACCACTTGCTCAAAAAAAGGCAAGTTTCCCACTTTGCTTGAGTGACTGATTTCTTCAAACATTGTTGCAAATCAAAATTCCTTGTCAGCATCTCTAGAACGAGAGTCCCAAATGGACCCCATGTTAGAAAATGTAGCCTTGCACTTCTACCACACTTCTTGGAGTGTCTGGTCTGGGAAGACAAATGGTGTGAATGGATGTACCCGATGGCAAAGCTGGTGGAGCAGTGTTCTCTCCTGCTGTGCCCGTGTGTGGGGCACTAAGGGCTGCCAGAAGGGCACAGCAGAGCCCAGCCCGATGTCTCTGACCGTTGGGGGATCTGCCAGGACCCAACCGCAGCACACCAAGGCTGGGGGTTTAGCAGATAAGAGAATCTAGGCAACTTCTCCATTTTTAGCTGAAGTTCTGGTATTTATCAGGAGAACAAACGGGAAGTTACTAAGAAGAAAAAGTAAAGTAGAATTATGGAAGAGTTTGCTCAAGTAATAGGAACAGGGGCTGCAGAGCACTGCGAAGGGCGGGTGGGATGGAGAGCATCTGCTCTCTGACCCAGCACTGGGCTGCTGTCACCAGAGGACACTGCCACCCTCCCCTGAAAGAAATCCCCAAGTGCTTTGTGAGGTCAAGTACTTCTGCTGGTTTGGGGTTTGGGGGAAGTTTTATCAAGAAGAAACCTGAACTTAATTTTTATCCATAAGTCTTTTTATTTCCAAATGCTTCCTACAAAGCCTTACTTTTGAGTCCTGTCCCTTCTGACAAGACAATTCTGGCCAACTTTCATACTTTTCTGGAATCAGTATTTTGAGCTCCCTGAGTGTATTTGACCAATTTGCACGGGTTCTGTAACTCTGGTTCATAGGCTGGGTGGAAGTAGGGGTCACATGGGATGCAGAAAGTTGTCAGAGCCTTTTAGCTCATTCCAGTTGTAAGTTTTGTACCTATGGGTTTTTTCTGTTGTTACTTCATTTTAAAATCCAGTGTGCATTCTATCTATCTGGTTTGTATATTAAAAAAGAACTGAATTGAAAGAAAGTGAAGGCTTTCAAACAGAAGCTCCTGTGTGGCAGTCTACGTGTTCCCTTCTCTGTGCAAATTGATCTCACTGGTAAAATAACAGCAGAATATTTATGTTAGGGAGGAGTTTCCATCACTGGAATTAAACCTTTGTAATTAGCTATGTGCAAATCAGACCTTGTTTTGGTAGGTTAAGTGCAATGTTTATTCTAGACCGTTTTCTTCCATTTTAATGATGTTTTGATAGTTTAAATGCAATGCTTAATGAGATAGGTTGACTTCTAAGAAATAAATAATTTCTAAAAAACACTGCTGTTCTTGGCAACTTGTGTATCAGAATAATTTCCCTTGAACTATTTATTTGGGTGGAGCCATAATAGTCCTGAAGCCCCAGTTTAATCTTTGACTACATGTTTTCAGTGCACAGGAATGTTCAGCTATTGGTTTCTATTCAAAACAGAAACACACAAGTTATCAGGTCTTTGCATTCAAAAATAGAGCCTTAAAAAAACACGCTAGTTTGAAATAGAGAAGGAAATGTTAACTTGAGTGGTAATCAAATGAGTGATGCAGTCAAACGTGGCTCAGAGGAAAACGCATTACAAGTTGTACTTTGGTGAAGTCTTTGTTGTAGCATGAAAACTATGGAAATATGGATAAACACATTACTTCTACCAATGATGCATTAAAATGCTATGAATATTTGTTATGAAAATTTGATAGGTTTTTAGGGAAAGGGACAAGTTTATTCCTAAAATGTTACTCGTTAGAAAAACAGTCATTTTATTTGCTTTTTTGTCCTTTTCATTTGATTTGGAAATGAATTACTAATGTGATAAGACAAGGAAAAAATGCTGGGTTTGAAATAAAATTTGCATGTCAAAACATTACATCCAGCCAGATAAAATACGTTTTCTTCTCTCTCATTTAATTGTTAAATAAAATGCAATACTCTAACTTTTGAGGTTTTTTCTGCTTTACAATAATATCCTTGATTTGTTTCCATTTGTGTTGCATCAGGAAAATAAACAAACAAACCAAGAAACACATAGTCATGCAAAACTCAGCTTTAAAATCTGCTGCAGCTTAGTATTTGTTTAAAATAAACCAAAACTCATGCCTAGTCCCTTTCTGAGGCTAATTCATTCATAGTTTTGTAATTGTTAAAATGAGACAACTGTTCTTAGAGATTTTGTTATTCCCTTCCCTCCTGATGCCAAAAACCCCACCTGACCCCTGCAGTCAAAACTGCATTGTAGCTTTCCACAAAAGCCCTGAACAGCACATTTCAGTTATCCAGGATCCCTTTTCATAGAACATTTTACAGAAAGGCAGTAAAATGTGGTTATTAGTATGAATTTGAAATTACTTGAATGAGAGTGTTAATTTAAACGGAACTTAGATTGTCATATGAAAGTTTTGGACTCGTTTTTGACAATGCTTTTTCTAAAAGACAATACTTTCTGTGAGGCCTGTTAGTGATAAATATTCATCCAGTGACTCCCAAGTCTCGGGACCGTGGGTTATGTATTCATATTTCTGTTGGACAGAATAATGGCCATAAGGGGACCCTTTCTAACTCCACAACTGCTGTAGTGTCAGCAGAGCACATAGTTTGTGAACAATCTGTTTTTACATACCAGACTTGCAAACCGTTTGTAGAAGTTCAAGGATTTTACAGTTGTGAAGCCATTTTTTCAAGCTGACACGAACTGGTCGTGCCAAGGAGAAGCCAATAGTTCAGAACAAGCATGAACTATGTTTTACTTCCAGACTTTACAAACTGAGCAGTAAAGCCTCTAAGTTTACCAGAGTCCTGGGTTCCTGAGTGCTGGGAGAGCTGGCTCTGTGTGCCTGCTGTAAAGCTGCGCTTCCAAGGGCTGTTGCCCATTCCACAGAAAAACTCCTGGCGTTCAGAGGTGACAGTGAGCTGATCAAATCACTATGGGAGGAGAAGAAACATCTGAAGAGATGCCAGCTGAATTTACAGTAGCAATGAAGAAACAGTTTCAAGAGAAGTGATACGCTCCTTCGCCAAGTGTCCACTGCTGTTCCAGCTACATCATCTGGATTGTTTACTAATATTTATAGTGGAAGCTTTGCAAGCTTAAGAAGTTTTATTTTTAAGAAGTTCAACATTTTGAACCCAGCCTAAGAAAATAACTGCATTCTCACTGAGGCCTTAGGTTTATAAATAAGAAGCACTCAAGTAGCTCAGGGAATTGGGTTTTTTGAGATTTTCAAGTGTTTTGCTCCCACTGAAAAAAGGTTTGCAACATGTTTTCACTGGGTCCTCCTCTGACTCCAGGCCTACTTTTACAGGTCTTCACTGGTTAACTTTCCCGGTAAAACGGTGGGATTTGGACTGTCAGCTGAAAATGGGACTGTTACTCCAATTCCACTTTATACTTTTTCAAATATTCCTTTTTGACATACAACTGAGTGTCACATCAGCCTTGAGCTATGGATTATAGAATAATGGTGAACTGGTTTTGAAAAGCAATGGAAAACCACCAGCTAAATCCCATCATTATTTGAGAATCCTCTCCAAACTCCCGCTATCATCTGTGCTGAGCCTGAGAAATAGTCAGGCTGAAACATCATTAAGACAAACAAACAGAAAGGTTAGGGGACAATCAGATTGGCATAGGAAGAACAGGCTTCAAGGTGGTGGCACTGCTTTGGTTCCCCTGTGCATCCCTCTCTTTTGGGTTTGCAGACTGGAAACTTAATAATTCTGGTATTTAAAGGAGAAAAAAAAAGAAGCATTTATTGAAGTGTTACTAGACTGCAGTGCTTTAACAGTTTTAATATGTTCATATGTTCTTTTTTTTTGCTTTGCTTTTTTTTCAAATTCACAACTAAAAGTACTGTTGCTATGTTACTGTAATGGTGTGTAGGCCGCTAAATAAATAGAGGGAGTTTAGTCCATGCCAGAAATAGAAAGCCAGGTCAAAGGTGACATTTGGGACACATTGAGGAAAAAAAACCCAAGAATATATAATTATTTCTTTCCTTCCTATCATTCTCTTCAGTCTCATTAACCCCAGAGTATTTAGAAGGAAATTACAACAGAACTTCTGAGCATGTCAGAGTATAAAAAAATGACACCTTGGGAGTTCTAAGTCTTTTGGCTTTGTTCTTTGCAAGATCAAATTCATACAGTAAAACAGTGGCACCTCACACTCCTGTGAATTGAGCAGGTACTTGGAGGTATCAAAGGACACAGGGGCTGCTGAAAATTCACTCTGCAAAGGCGAACTCGGAAGGGAAAATCTGTCAGAGGGAATAAGCTTTGAGAAAAAAAAAAACCAGGAAATTTGAGTCCATTGTCCTTTTTGGGGTAGCCTGGCAGGTTTCCAAAGAGCACATATACAACAACATGCTCAGGCTCTTTGTGAGTAGCCCCAGGTACCAGCCTGCACCTTCGGCTGCCTGAACATCTTTGTGAGCCCGGCCTGTGAGCGTGCACAAGGGCAGGGTCATCTCATCCTCCTCTGCTGCCTGGGTGTGCTCCTGCTGTACCCTGGCACCACGAGCTCAAGCTCAAGCTCCAGGGGCTGATGCAGAAAATGGGGGGCACTGCAAGCTATTTAGGTGAAAAGCAGAGCCCAGCCCTCCCTCCATCCATGTGAGCTGGAGCAGAAGCAGCCCTTATCCCAGGAATGAGCCCAGCAGCCTCCTGACTTGCAGGGGGAGGCCTCCGACTTCATTTCCAAGCTGTTCTGGCAGATGCTGGAAGCTCCGGGCTGTGTTCCTCGAGCACCCCGCCCCTCTCCCCTCCCAGCACCGCCGTGGGCAGAGGCACAGTGCCCTGATGGGCCCTGCCTTGCCCTTGGCCCCGCTGCTCCCCCAGCAGCATCAGCAGCTCTGAGCCCAGGCAGAGCAGCTGGGAGCTGTCAGACCTTCCCCTGGCAGGAGGTGGGATACGGAACGGCACTGAGCCCTGAGTTAATTTAGCAGATTTGTAATTAATCTGAAGATCTTCTCTTTGAATATATATGTTTGCTTATAAACAAATTCTTCACATCGCACAATACGAGGCCTCTAATTTCTTTTTGTGTTAGGGAAGAAGCCCACAGCAACAACCTAAACCGGTTCAGTGCATGCAGAGATTTCTTGGTGTTATTTTCGTAATTCCACAAGTCTGTTACTTTTCTGCAAACAAACAAGTAGATGTTCCCCCTACCCAAGAGACCTTTGGATTTGAAGCATCCCAGAAAATCCCACATTTTGCACAAAATTTATAGAAGAAGAATTAATTAGAGGTGCAATGAGAGCCAAAGATGCGACAGATCTTGATCCTAAATTGCTCAGGGTTTAAAATTTTCTTTGTTAACACTGCTTGAATGAAGTGATGGAACTTGAATAACTAGGAGCGTTTCCTGATATGATGGATGTGAATAGCTGGTTTAATAAGATACTTTCCTAATTTTCAGCCCCAAGCCAACCCCGAGTGCCTTAGACCTTGGGGTGTGTCTGTCTTTCTGTGTCAGAAAACAAACAAGTAGTTTAGGATCCATCAGGGTTGTTTATTTACTTTCATCACGAGTTTGCTGGTGCAGTTGGTTGTTTTCTACCACAACCAGTATTCAGCCTCACACTGAAGGAGAGGGTGTTAGAGGCTTTCTTGTCCCTTGTGGAGTTCAAACCCTCATTTGGACTCTGTCAGATCCTTTACCCTTGCCAGACACAGCATTTATCTAAAACCCTAAAGTGCAATTACTATGATTTATCTTTCTTTGGAGCAAATAAGATTTTACCAGGCATTTTCTCCACAGAAGTCTGCAGCTGGGAGCAGAGCAACCTACAGCCTGTCCTTTCCAGGGCTGTGTTGCATATGCCCAGCAAACTGCCCGGTTTTAACCAGCAGCAGCAGCATTGCTAAATGGAATGAAGGATGAATTATACCCTCTGCAGTTCTGTTATGCTGTCCTCCTAAGGGACCTATTTGCCTTTCATTGTATTTCCAGATCCTTGAAATGATCTTCTAGAACTTACAAGTACACTTGGTTTGCTGGCTGGTAGATTAAAGCAGTTTACCCATTAGAGTAGTCCAGACAGGCTGCAGGGACGGTTGCCTGTGCTCTTTGTTGAGGCAAACAGCTGGATTGTTAAACTGGATGAAATTGTGCCAGGGCAGAAGATGGCAGACATGGGCAGGTTTCAGATAAGCTGTAGTTAGCTGGATGAAGATAAAGCATATTTACATTGCTGCTCTCAGTCACTACGAACTCCCCTCACTGTGGCACTTACCTTGTCGTGGGGTCAGAGATGCTTTAGCGGAACTTGCCTTTAGAGAACGGGCGACACGAGTTTGGGAGGCGAAGAGTTGGGGGGAGCTTGTGTGAAGCTGTAGCTGTGCAGTCCTTTCCAGAACACAGCGATGGAGAGGGAGAGCCGTAGAGATGCACCCTAGTGACAGGTCTAAGGAACAATTTGCCTGTAGTTTAGCAACCTGAGCTATGTGAAGACTTCAGTGGTGGCTCTAATTCTCATATGCTCAGAACTCACTGTGCACCCACAGACAGGTTTCACTTTGACTTGTTGCTCGGTTTACTGGATTTGGAAATGGAACTGGGATCTCTATATGAGCATATTGTTGTAGATTTTAGTTCAGAGATGTTTTTTTTTTTTAAAGAAAGTAGGTATTTTATGTGCCATCTATGCATATGAATAACATATAAAGAGCAGAGGAAAGCACTCAGATAGAAGACCTTGTAGTATTAATGGGCATAAAGCCTAAGATCAGTTTGTTGTAGGGCAGCTGGTCACTTCTGACTTCCAGCTAGGGTTGCTGCAGTCAGAGTACCTGTTTTGAGTGGAAACACAGTTGTGCAGAATCACTCCGGATTTGGTTTATGGTGCACAATCTCCATGGCTCCTTGATGAGATAACAAGAAAAGGCACATGAGCCTGCACAGCAACAGCAGCAATGAAGTGTTGTAGCACAGCTGAGCCTGTACAATTTAGCACGAAACTCTTCCCTTCAGAGTCAAGTGCTCCCATAAAGAACAGAGAGGCCAAGTGAACACTGGCTTTAATAAGCTGCTGGAATCAGGGAGGTGCACAGTCAGACTGCAGGGTTAGATCTGAAGCTTTCATTTGCCTTTATGAGTTTGCACAAATCTGCTTGGAACACCTCTTTGTCCTCTCTGAAAAGGTTTCAGGTACAAAGTACTTAGACTCATCAGAAAAAAACCCCTTGAGATAGAAATGGCACCTCATGTTCTTTAGCAAAACAGGAGCTTAGAGAGAAATCAGAAGCTAAAAAATGCAGTCTCAAATTCTAACCCATTATGACCATATTTATGGGGAATGTTTAAATTATCTGAACCATTTTCCTACATATTCATTACTAGTAACAACAGTACCTTTTGACTGGTGATGTCTCATCTCCTTTAAACACTGAACTTGAGTATCTGGGTTGAGGTCGAGGCTTTTCTCTTTAGCTTTTGTATGAATTGGCTTAATGCAGATCAAGCACAGAGCCATGGTCCTCAGCAACAAGGGAGTGGGAAGAGAAAAGCAGATAGGAGGATTTTGCATCCCAGTGGAAACCCTCACATGTGCCATTATTATCAGAGCTCCTGGTAGCTCCAGTGACACTGGGAGAGATGGTATGTGGTATGGGAACTGCAGCATTTACCAGCTTGTAAGTGGAAAGTGGAGGCAATGAATGGATATGAATATGTTCAAATGCACAGTTTCTGTTCATTTTGTGTAACATCTCACTCACAAAATTTTCCACAAAAAGATTTTTCAGCCAGATAGAATTATGGTAAGAAATAAAAGTGGAGTTGCAGAGAAATTGGTAACTTCTTAAAAAGAGTAAACTGTCACTGAAACGTCTCACTTTCTATTTGAGAGATAAAATCTATGCATGGTGCAGCCATTTTTGCTTTGCCTGGCATAAGATTTGCATGACTCATGGCCAGCAGTATGCTGGGGACCTAGAAATACAGAATGCAAAAGCAGATGCTGGCTGCTGGCTGGGGGATCCCTGCAGCATCTCTGAAATGATGACCCTGTTTGATGGGGCAGCACACAGAGTGCAGGCAAGTGCATGTAATGCTTCTCCCCAGGTGAGGGCATTGATCTGAGGGTGAGAGACAAATGTGAAGGCTGCCAAACACCTCCTGTCCTAGCAGGCAGTCCCTGCTGGTGAGGATGGATGATGTAATGGATCAAGCAGGAGAAGAAGGTTTGCAGTGAGGAGGGTGTAAGATTTGAAAGGCTGCACGTAGGAATGAGGAGTCGCAGTCCTAATTCGAGTAGCAGGCAGCTCAGCAGATGGCCCAGCAGACGAGTTGCTATGCACCACAGCATGTGTGAGAACACAGAATCACAGAATGGCTTGGGCTGGAAGGGAGCTTAAAGACCATCTCTTTCCAGCTCCCTGCCAGGATGCCACCCACTAGTTCAGGTTGCTCAGGGCCCCATCCAACCTGGCCTTGAACCCTTCCAGAGAGGAGGCAGCCACAGCTTCTCTGGGCAACCCATTCCAGTGCCTCACCACCCTCTGAGTAAAGAACTTCCTAACATCTAATCTAAACATGAGAGTGGTGGTGAGGCACCAGCAGACACAGAGCCCTGCCTGTGTGTGGTACAGGGACCCATCAGATGCCATGTTCCTTACCCCAGCTGTGCCCTCCATCCCCTGTCAGGGTGCTTTCCTGGCTTGCACACCAAGCTTCCCACAACAGTATTTCATTTTGCTGTTCTGCATTACAGCCATTTCCTCTGCTGTGCTTTGCCTTCCCTCTCCAAACAGAGCAGAGCCCATCTCCAGCAGTGGAGGTCCTTGTCAGTCACAGTGACACCAAAGTCACATCACTGACTTCTCCTGCCTGAGGCTGAGCTGGCGCCTCTCAGGGAGGAAAACCTTGTCACTCTCTGGGCCACAGAATAGCCTTGCTGGCATGTTTTGGGGTTATTTCCTTCAGTTCCAGTTCCTCCAGCAGTGAAGTCTAGTGACCAGAGATATGTGCCCTGTGTGACTTGCACCTTCCCTAACAACTTCAGCTCTTTGGGAATTTTAGGAAAAAACTTCAGAAAATCTCGAAAAATCTCTAAATCTCTTTGTTTAAGAACTGGAGCGTTTGCAGCTGACTTCCTCTAGAGGATCTGTTTTGCTGTTTGCTGTTTGTGAGTCCTTGGGGCTCCATTTGCAAATCACCTAAGCACTTATGCCTAGATCCTGGAAAAAGCATCTTTACCCCTAATAGCTTAGGGTGGCCATTGACACCTCACAGTCACGTTGTGATGGCACTCAGCATACCAGTGTTAGAAGCTTCTTTTTTTCCAGGCTGTTAATTCAGAGCAATATATTCCTGTGGGAAATTCCAGTAATCCGTGTTTAGTGATACAGCAAAAATCTTCTTCGGTAACCAGTTTGAGTGTAACATTGATTAAATGGTTGCTGCTGACTTGGTCCAAGAAGCTCCATTTCCAATGTAATCTGCAAGAAAACCACAGAGATTATCATGATGCATGAATTCAGATCACTATAATTAGGCTGATAAACATCTTCTCAGCTATTCTTGGGGTAAGTGACATCTTTGTGCTTTATCTTTAACCGCTTCTGGAGCAATATAAACTACACTGGGAACAAAGTTCTTTTTATCAATATCAGAGCGTTCCCATGGCATACTCGTGCCAGCAGATACATGGCAGCTCAGCTATGCCAGTAAAAATGCAGGCAGCCCTTTGATTCAAGCAGCAGCAACACAAGCAGTGGTAATCCCTGCTTTCCCACTCACTATCCTGTCAGATTCCTTTTGTTATCTCCAACTCTTAAGAGCATAGTTCAGGTTTTGTGTCTCCTTCACCCTTGGTGTATTTACTGGAATTGCAAACAGATTCTTTAATCCCTCCTATTTTTACTGTGGTCCCTTGGAGCCTGCTCTAAGACTTCCCAAAGCACTAAGCTCATCCAAGGGCCAGTCATTGGGACAACAGTAATTTTGTGAGTCCCCAGCAAAAATTCTTTGGACCAGGTGGTGGACTGGGATACATGGCTGAGGATATTTCACTACCGGACCTCTAGAGAGTGTTTAGCAAGGAGAATGTTCTGATCATCCTTAATAAAATTCTGTATATACAGAAGCCAACCAGCAACAAAAAATCCAGGCCTATATTCACTGCTTCTAAAATCAAACTCTCTGAAGTATCTCTCAGCATAAGGACTGTGAGACAAAGTGGAAATTTTTAAACTAGTAAGGGGAAAACTTAAACATCATGATCATCTGTCTTACTGTAAAGAAGCAGAAGTATGTCAAAAACTATGCTATGCTGGCTCATTCTTTTTCAACAAAAATTATTTTGGGGGGCATTTTACATGCTTACAATAAAACAGTTAAATAAGAAAAAGTGAAATACACTATGATTTTTGCATGACTTTTTTGTTCATAACAAGCTTGTGCAGTAGAGTAGTCAGAATGCAATCACCAAACTATGTTTCTTCCATGCTTGAACATTAGTGGTCATCTAGAAAATTATGTGTTCCCTATATTCCCTCAGATCCAGTCCACAGCTGCCTGACTTGTCCAGGGGCTGTCTTCAAATAGGAATGGTGGCAATGGGCCTGGCACGTTTCTGCTAAAGACATTGGAGGAGCCTCCAGAGCAGCAAAGAGAAATGCCCAAGTGCTGGGAAAAAAAATCTTATCATTCTGTGGAAAGATCTTGTAGGAAGCTTGTGGCAAGGGCCCTGCCAGTGCAGATCGCCTTTCTGCCTGTAACAGCTTACTTGAAAAACTTTGTGTGAAACCGCCAGTTATCACTCTGCTGGTGCAGGGTGTTGCCTCTTCTGTTCCCAGTAACAACTCTGAGCTGTGGCTGGGGTCTGTTCTGGGAACAGGCTACAGGCACTCTTGTTAGTCAGCAAATACCAGAGCCCCAGGGCAGGGACTCCGCATGAGTGGAAACAGGGACATATCCAATGCCTGTTGGTAATCCAGTTGTTAAAAATAAATGTTGACTTGATGAACTTCTAACCAAACACCTGTTATGTCAGAAAGGGACTCTGACATGATGATAATAATGCTCAGCTTCTAAGGTCAGGGTATAACTGTGGTAAATGCAGGGAACATCTCAGCTGAGTGGAAAGAAGAGCTGAGGTAGTTATCTAACTACAAGAGCCTTGGCAACTTTGTCCCCTGTTCTTTTGAAACCCATGCCTCACAATGTTATACATTTGACTTGCTATTATTCCTGTATTTGCTCAGCTTTTTGGTGAAAATGTCATTAATTACTAATTTAGTTCAGTGGAATGAGTCCAACGCTGTGTGTGCAGCACATTTAGTGATTTCAATCCTGACCCTATAATTGCTCTTTCCTGTATATAATGCTGTTGGGAAAAATTCTTAGTTTCACAGTGTCAAGCCCTTAATTAATCAAGGACCAAACCAGAAGCAGAGAACTCTGGAGAAGATTGTCAGGCATCGGAAGTCACTGGTAATAAATCTTTGTGCAAGCAGTGCCTGGCTGCAGTTGGGGGAATTTCCTTCCAGTTGCACACTCCCATGGCTGTAAATGCAGAGCTGGTACTTCTCCCCTGTGCGAAGGCAAGGCACAGCCACCGAATCTATGCTCGGGCACAATCCACACTCAGCTGTGTCTGACACAGGGAACTCTGGAGCAGGATAGGGGCAGCAGCTTTGTGGTGTGGGAATGCAAGACACACACATGTGAAAAAACACCCCGAAAGAAACAGGCTCAGTGCAGCCCAGGACTTGAATGTCTCTTCAGAGGCCTTTGGCTTTCCTGCTTTTGGCTCTGTCCAGCCAGCTCCCACATTCTTCCTTGGGTGGTTTTCATGGCTAACCCTCAGCATCCACACATTCCCTGGCCTCCTTGGGTGGCTGTGGCCCATGCTAGCCCACATAAAAGTGAAGTAGCCACAGGCTTAGGAAATGGCAAACAAGCAGAAAGATCTCTCTTGCTGCTTCTCTGCCTTGAATGGCAGCTTCTTTAATCAGGGGCTGTTAAGAAGGTCTTGGAACAGGGTCATACTCCTGTGAGAAGGGCTGTGGTCCTGGAGCTCTAGAAGAGCTGAGCTGTCTCTCAGAAGGTTTTCTGACACAGAGCATGTGACATCTGTCACACAATGCCATGACAAAACAGTGTTTCTACCTCAGAGCTGAAGCAATGTGTGAAGTAAAATTAATCATAGGTATATGTCATGGGTTCTGATTCAAATGTGGATTAGAAAGCACACAAGCAACAGCCTATCTCTAGAGACATTGACCCTCTGCAGCAAAATAATGAAAGTGAAAATATCCTGAAAAACAGTAAAACAAAGAGTACTCCTGCCTGCAAAAATACCAATTTTTCAAATGGGATGCAGGAAGTGGTACAGGGAAGAGGCATGAGATGATTTTAGTGCTTCATTCATCTTCAGCTTTAGTTGTACATTATAGGTCTGATTTTGCACGATTTTGTACCCAAGAAAAGCTTTCATTTTCCTTTTAACAGTCAAATAGGAACAAACACAAAATCTGCCATGGAGAAGGAGCCTTGGATTAAACAAACACAAAGTCCTAATACAGCTGGATTCAAGGCAATTGGATTATTCTGCCTAATTTTAGTAAGAATTGAAATAAACCATTGTGGAGAGGAGACTGAGGTTACAGGATCAATATTAGCATTCAGAGAGATAGACAGAAATGTCCTATGGCATATTTAAAATATTTATTTTGGATTTATTGAAAGATAACTACTCAAATAGCCCAAATTCCTAGATAGGCTTAAAATTCCATTTTCATTTCTTTTCAATAAATCATGGTTTAAGTTATGTGTATTATAATCTCATGACAGTAGCAGTGCAATAATGTTAGTAAGCATCATCATTCTCAACTTATGTTAAGTCATAAGAAAGTCACAGAATAAAACGTGGACATCTGTGATGGGTTTTAAAAATTAATTCAAACAGTCAGTAAGACTAGAAGCTCTTTAGATGCCAAATTATTGTTGCAGAAGTATTCTTTTTATCTATGGGTCATGATTTCCAAGAAACAAGTGAAAAAATGTAAACACTTCCAAGCATTTGTCCCTTTAGGCACAGAGTGTATTAAAAAACAACAACAAAAAATACTTCAGGGACTGAAAACAAATGCTGGCCAGGGCATTTTAGACAGAAACCAGGAACACGTAACTTGGTGAACAAGCAAGAAGAAAAACTTGCAAATGGTTTTATTACCTGATTCATGGAAGTTCTCCATTCAGCTGAGTTTTAAAATTAAGTTCCCTTTAAGATTAAGGAAACAATATAAACTAAACTTGGAAACCTTCTTCTGTACCAGAATTCAAAGCAGGAGATGGTTGTGGTAATTACTGGCAAGCAAATAGTAAATACTCTCAGAGGTGAAAAACCACAGAGCTGGAAATGGTGCCTCTGCTAACTTGAGTCAGATTCTGTGCTTAATTACACTGCATGAATAAATTATTGGAAAACACATTTCAAACTTTTTTTCAGAACTGAAAAGGATAATGCAAATTCTTACTTTTGCAAAGCAGGGCAAAGTGTGCAGAAGAGTGTAGCATCATGACTTTGCTGCGTTACTGCTTTAGAGGTGCCCTTTTGAGTAATACAGGAACAAACATCCCATTGCTCCCAGGCTAGACTGTGTGAGTTATTTAAGCATCTAAATTCATTTTATTTCCTGTCTGGCTTCTTTGATGGTGGTTTGATCCACAATAAAAAGGTAGTAGGAGTATCAAAGGTAGTCTGAGTATCCATGCTGAGAGGGAGAAAGAAAATCAGCATCACACAGTCTTTCATTGATATGAACACTAAATAATGACACTAGCACTATTTCATCTGAAACAAGAAGCACATTTGAATTCGTAAAAGTCAGTATGGTTGATTTTTCTTGAAAATCTCCTGGAACCCAGCTGAGCAAATACTGTAAGCTTTGGAGCTGCCTGGCAAAAGTAGTGTTTCACGTTTCTCCTCAAGTCTTCATCTGTCCAAATTCTGCTCTGATTGCACACAAAAATAGCTATGGAAGCACCACAGGGAGGGCCAAAGTCAGAGCAAAATTCTTTGGGTCGTACTTAGCACAGACCATACCCATCAGAAACCACCAACTTCAGACAGTGTTGAGTGGGAAATCAGAAAGTGGCCACAGCTTTTCTGTCTGTTGCAATCCTTGAAATTTCCCCAAGAAAATACGGTTTGCTGAGCAAGGAGTAGTGTCATAAAAATCTTCCTTGCCTTCTTTGGAAGCTTTTTCAGTATTCCTCTACATCTTACACTCAACCCATCAGCTCTCTGGGGTTAGACTGCTTTTCAACAAACTTTCCTGGTTTGAGACATCACATTGTATTGCTTATCTTTACCATGCACAGGACACATGGCTTTTGTGTGTGTCTGATTATTCTTGTAACCTGCTGAAGTCAGAGAAGAAATTTTTCTCCTTGTTTCTCTAAGGCCAAGATGCCATTCTTCATCTTCCCATGTGATACTGTTTTCTCTCTCTATGGTCTTCCCTCTAAATGAGAATCTTCATGAATGGAAGAGGCACATCCCTTGGCATATCTCTGGAAAACAGCTCCTTGGGATTCTGCAATGACTTCTAACACGAACATCAAGACAGCATCACCGTATGATTCTTCCTGGGCATTGTAAAGTAATAAAAAAATATCTTTTCTGCTGAGAAAATGCTTTTCTATCTGCAGATGGACTAGATCAATCATTAAATGCTCACAAGTTCATGTTTATTCTTGTCTTTTGCCATCTCTCTCAGCCTGCCTTTTAAAAGCCTCCTAAAGCCACCAGCTCTGGGCCAGTGCCCTCTGAATGGTCACATCCGAGCTACAGCCACACTGAACTGAAAAACCTCCGTAATCTTGGGGTTTAGGATCCACTCACTTCTGGCTGATTTAGCATCACTGTGAGTGTAACACAGATCTTTGTCCTGACCAGGGGGTATTTCACCTCCCAGCAGGCTTCATTTAAATCCAGCAATTAGACTTGATGTGTCAGTCACCACATCAGCAACACAAAACCTGGTGGGGCTGCTGCCTGCAGCACACACCGTACACGTTGCTTGTTGCACGGCACCCTCTCAAGGAACATTTACAATCTCCTTCACTGAAAAAATTGGTAAGAAAGAGTCATAAGTGAAGGAGAAGAGTAGGAGTAATTCCGCATTCAGTTCTAAATTTGTGTCAAGTGTGGGATGAAGTTTAAAATAAGAAAAGATAATAGTTGGGCTTCTGTTGTTTCTTTCCACCTCTTAGTAAAATCACTTTTGATCATACTCTTTGCTTCTTTAAAAACGTAAAATCAAGTGATGGATCTTTGCTAAAGCATTCCATGAGTTAAAATTAAACTTGAAAGTTAGCAGGAGGTGTTACTTGCTCTTGCATTTATTTCTACATTATTTTTTCATGTCTGACCAGAAAAGGGTAACATGCAAATGTCTCTTAGTGGTTTAAACAAATAAGCCATGAAGTCTAAAAAAAGGAAAGCAGTTACTGCTTTCTGTGTACAACCACTGCTTTCAGAAGTCTCTTTTATATCTGCTGCCTGTGAATATGACTCCATTTTTACTCAACAATATTCTGCATTGTTGGGGTAGGAGGGATCAGGGGAAGGGACTTTACTAGCTTGGTTTTCTCCTTGAAGGGAACTCCTGCAGTATTCCTCCCCTGGCAACCAGCAAGGACATGGGGAATGGCACAAGGGTAAACCTTGTCTTTCCCTACAGAATTCAAAAGATTTGTTATTCAAAATGTCAGTTAATCCACAGTAGAAAGCCGTAAAGGTTCCGCAGTGCCCATCCCTGAGTACTCCTGACAGCACCCGTGGTTTTACAGATGTCCTTTCTGTGCACTGCTCCCTGCACTGTTGCTGTGAACAACACCCAGGCAACAAGGGCAACACCTTAGAAGAAAATCTCTCTTCTCATTCAGGGCCACCCTTTTGGGGTATCATGTGCGAGAATTATCTCAGCCTACGCAGGACAGAATTTCTCTCCTCTGTGCAACTCTGGCTTCATGTCTGTAGACAGTATTTTGCACTGGTGTGTTTTAATGGAAGCCAGAAGAAGAAACAAAAACTTCATTATATTTTTCCTTTTCCTCTTTAGCGTATTAGGGATTTTTTCAACCTTGAGATTTGGATTTAATTTAAGTTAGATCTTTCTCAGTTAAGATGAGGCACACAGCTTTAGAGAGCTGGGAGCTCTCTCCAAGTTAGCTTGGCTGCTCCTGTTACACATTTTATTGCATCTTGTTCTGCTGGAAGGTTTGATGCTTCCAGACTGGTGGTTTCTTTCTCATGGTTTATTAGTGAATCATAAAGGTCTTCCTCCATTGTATTCTGATCTTTTTTATTTACTGATAATGCACACCTCATGGCCCTGTAATTCAGCAAAATTGATTTCATAGAAAATAAATAGAAGCACAACTGAAGGATCAATGACCATAATCTATGTTTTAAATATATATTATCTGCTATAATATATTTGCTCTTTATTTGTGATGAATCTGGTTTCTCACATTGTACTTTAGCTTTTGGTTTATATACTTGAAAAGTGTTTGGCTACTGAGCCATCTGTCTTTACAATATCCCAAATAATCAAACTAGATAGTAAATTGTGACTTTTTTAGAGAGGGAGAGAAGTTGAAGAACCCATTGTGGTGAGGCAGCAACACAATGCTGCCTTGCATAAGCAAATGTATTTTGGTTAAAAACAAAATGAGAGCTAATTAATTTGGCTACATTATGGCTTCTTCTAGAAGACCCTATCCCTTCCAACATGAAGTTGCTAATTACTGACACAGCTGAGAGTGAACTGGCCACTGTTGCAGGAATAGGAAGAACTGAAAGTGTAAAGCAGGTCTAGAGCTTGAACAAAATCTTTCTCCTAACTTCAGAGCTCTGACCTTCAGAGTTCTCTGAAACATATAGATTATGAATTCCCAGAAGAAAGATCAGTTCCCGACATTTATAAAGTCCATCAGCCTCCAGTGGATTTCCAAAGCATGTCTGATGAAGTTCTGTTTGCTCAGGGCTGGCTTCCTGTTGCTCAGGGAAGCTGTGCAGCACCCACCTCTCTGCATCTCCCATGGAGGGGGTGAGCAGGTCACAGCATCTGTGCTGGGCTTGTCTGGCTGAGCACCTCTGAGGTGGCTAGGAAGGGAATTGCCTTGTTGTCCAGCTTAAATTCCTTTTCATAACTATAGGTAAAAAATAAGTGTGTGATTCAGAGCTTGGCTTCAGCCGACCCATGGGTCGAGCTGCTGTTGTTTGTTTTTGTAATTACTATAGTTACCCTGGAAGCATTCTGGGCTTTTAAGTATTTTGACTCCAAAAGCCAGAAATAACTAGTTGGAATAAAAGTGTTAATAGTCTGATGGCTGTGTGTGAGTCACAGCCACAGTGGCCTTTGAGACAAAAGAGAGATTGCTGTGAGTGCAGCAGTAGAGAAAGCCCTTCCTCTGCAGCCTTACACACTCACTGCAGGTCAAATTTAAACTTCCTTACTCAGAGCACAAACAGCTCTTCCATTTACACAGTTCGAGCTCCCACAGCCCGAGATCCCTTATCACAGAATCATTTAGGCTGGATAAAAACCTTCAAAATCATGGAGTCCAACCAATTAACCCAGCACTGCCAAGCCCACCACTAAACCATGTCTCCAAATACCACATGTACATGTCTTTTAAATACCTCCAGGGATGGTGACTCCACCACTTCCAAATACTTAGGGGATCATTGCAAGGCTTGCAGAAGCAAACCCTGCCTCACCCTCTCTGCTGAACCAGGGGAAGGCTTTTTCCCATGCAGTTCCCAGACAGAGAGGTTAATTGTGCTGCTGGTTTTGTGCGGCCCATTTGCAAATCAGAATTAGTAGATGTCAAACATTCAATACCCAAGAAGATCTCCGTGCCCCTCTCATGCACATGTTCATGCATGGTGCTTGCTTGCCTCTTGGTGCATGGCTTTTGCTTTAGAAGAGGAAGTGTCCCCTCAGTTTCATACCATACACAATGTGTATGTGTTACACACATACTGTGAAATAGCATTCTTCTGAAAGAAAATCTTCACTGTCTCTGAAGCGAGAAGATGGTTAAATAGGAGCACTTCACTTAGTTTGAGTCAAGATTCTCCTTTCATCTTGCCAGGTACTACTCAGACTTTGGGCAGTGAAAATGGCAGGGAAAACTTGGACAATGGCAAAAAAAGAAAAAAAAAGCAGGCTCAATTCCTTAAATTTTAGTTTAGATGAGATCAAAGACTATTCCTGAGCTTGCTGTGAAGCATGTGCTCAAGCGCTTTCTGGAACTGAGACCTAAAATTGAAGGGCAAATTATTTGGTCATGAATGATTGGACATTTTTTGGTACTCTCAGGAAACAGCCTTTGACAGAAGAGTTTCTGGCAGGCTGAATTTCAGAAGTTATCTTTTGGACATGAGAGATGGGGACTCTTCTAACTGCGCTAACCTCGCTGGAGTCTCAGGATCTGTGTAGGGTGTTTTTTTGCTCTGTGCTCAAACAGCCCTTATCTCACATCACTTTTTGTGGGATTCAGTTAGCAAAACCAGCGGCTGTGAACTTCACGCTTCTGCTTACAGCTCCTGCCACCATCCCTGCTCTGCAGGCAGGGCAGATCGTGTGGAGTTTGGTTGTCAGGTGACGGTACAGCGACACAGCTTCCTGCTCCTGGAACTGGGTCAGACAATGACAGCAAGGGGTTGGTGAAGTGTTAGAAGACATCTACCTTCAAGAATGGGGCAGGAAGCTCTCGGCTCTGTAGTCAGCCTGCTTTTTGCAAAGAATTCCAGAAACTTCGTGAGAAGGCACACAGACATTCAGGATGATCTAACACCTTTGCTGATGTGAAATTTATTTGTCACTGTGAGAGAGCCTCTTGACGTAGAAGAACCATGCAGGGCCATGGTGTGGGATGCCTACCTGGGTTTGTGTTGCAGTGCACAGTGTGTACCAGGATTGCTGTCAGTGGCCCAAGAGCGCTGGATGGATAAATGAACACTGGGATGCTTTGTGATGGGTTGTGAAACTGTAAAGAAAAAGAGCTGCAGTCTGAAGCGAGTCTGAGTAACAGGCATTCTCTTCTGGGTTTTATTTTTCTGGTGTAGTAGAGAAAAGCCGAAGCTTACAGGGTGCTGAGCTGCGGTGTTTTACATCTTTTTGTGGTGTTGTTTATTTGGGGGATTTGACGTTTGTTTCATGGTAAGACTGCTCTCACACCTACACGCTGCACTGTGTTATGCCTGGAAGATACCCTCAGTGCTGACCTGCTTCACACGTGCTCATCAAAGTGTGAACTACTGCATATACACCATGACCTGGTCTTTTTAATGATAAAGTGGTATCAGGCATATCTGCATATTTGTTCTTAGATGAAATTCTAGCTGTATCTGAATTGTGGCTGTAGCCACCAGCTCAGAGGCTATGAACAATGAGAGCCTGGGGAAAACCCAAGTGCATGAGAAGCTCCAAAGACTCTGTTAACGTGCATTATTCTCAGAGTCCTTGTGAAAACGTGGTAGCTGCTTACTGTACCACAAGAAAAGTAACTGAATTGAATTGTTGGAAATAAGGTGTGGTGAGAAAGATTAATTACTTAGCCCTCAGATACCTTTTAATCTGTGGGTGAACAGATGCCCTGTGTTGTGACAGTCCATCACTGTCTTTTTGACATACATGACTGAGGGTAGAAAAAGAGCGTTGCATGCAACACCATTGATCACAGGCTGCAAGTTTTGTTCAGTCTGGGAGCACTAGGAGTTTTATTTTTAATTTCAACAGCTCCCCCTCATGATACTTCCCCAATCTAGTCCAGTCATCCTGAGGAAATTTCCCTATAAAGAGCATTAATTCACATAGAACAGTGTTAATACAGATTTTTATAATAACTTAAATGAGAAGGTATAAATCTTTAAATTAAATGGTAATTTCTTAGTCTCGTTCTTTGCCACAGGTACTTTTTCATTTATTTCCTTGAAATACAGTTTCATTAGTTGATGTGCAATGATTTACCACTAAGTGGAGTTTTTAGAATAAATGTAGTGCTTATTTCTGCTAACAGGCATACTGTATCTCCATCCATAAATATCAAGGCATTGGTGTAGCTTAATATACAATTACTCATGTTCTTTATGTTACAATTTTTGTATTAAAGAGGTATCACTGTGAAAAGCTTGCTTTCCCCCAGCAAGGATTATATTATGTGATTCGAAGGAAGTTGCATTTGAGTAGAATTGGAATTCAGTGAAAATGCACAAAAGCATTTAAAAACTTTTTTAAAGGATTTAAAATTAATTAATTATATGGAATTACCTACAAATAAACTAGGTGGGTTTTCTTTGCTAATTTTTCACTGTTTGGATTGCAGATTTTTTTTTTTATAAAAACTTATTCAAAATTCCAGTTTGTTTGACACTTCCTATGTAGAAAGCAGTAAGTGAAATATATGTAGGAGTCAGAACCTGATGCAAACAGATAAACAGTGAAGTCCAGCACTGCTTCGTCCTACTGTCTAAGAGACCTGCTGTGCGCTGAAGCTCAAAGGCTCAGGTGTTGCCCTCTTACTGTATTATACAATTACGTTATAAATCACATTTGCTGATACATATCACTAACATCCTGAATTCCCTTGAGGCCGAAAACCCGAGAATGGTGTCTCTGCACAGAAGTGTTAAGTATGTTGAACCTGTGTGTTAGGACTTGTTTGCGACAGAAACGTGACTTGGCTTTGGGACAGCTCTGCTTTTGCTGGGCAGGAAGAGCCGAATTTTTATTTCTTACCCACTATGAAACACACTCAGGAACAGCACAGATCCAACCACAGGGGTGGGGAGAGCTGTTTTCCCTGTCCTGTCCAAGCAGTGCCAAGCAGGGAGGGCTGACACCAGCAGGAACTGCCTGCAGAGACCCAATCCATGACGAGAGGGGGCTTATAGCTGGGCTGAGCTGGATATAGGCTGAGTATTCCTTGGTATATGCCAGGGGCTCTCCAGCTGGCACTGCTGTTGGCCAGAAGAGTACAAAACTACCATTTGCAGTCAAGGATCCTGCCCTCCAGGTGCTCTATATTCAGTTGTTCAAAGGAGTATCAGTAAAGGGCCAAGACCATTCCTACTCCAAACTTTAAGAAAGGGGAGTCAGAAGCAGCCAGTCTGTGAGTGAGTCACACACGAATACACTAGCACACATCTCGTACATAGTGATTTTGAATACTGATGAGTAAAATACAAGAAACTACTAAAAGCTTGCTTAGAGAAGGCTTTATTTGAAATACATTTCCTTAATTCTTTGGGAGATCCCAAGAGATCTGTTGAATGTTGTGCTGAAAACATCTGACCTGTCACCTGTAAAGGCTGCTAGAAGTCAGTTAAAGGTGGAACAAAAGAGATGCAGAAGGGCATCAAAAGATGCAGAGAAAGCAGAGCAGCCCTGACCTCAGCCTCGGTGCTCAGTGTCACTGCCTGTGTTGGCAGCAGAGGCAGAGGAGCGGTGGAGGAGGAGGGGGAGGCTTGCACAACTATTGCTTGCTCTCATCATCCCAAAGGATCAATTTTCAGACCATTACCTACTTTCCCACACATGCAGACACACATACGTCACTGATCCAGAGAGGGTTTATAAGTTACCATCTGAGGAATCACTATCAAAACACAGACACCATTTGCTTTAGGGTTGTTTGTGGTTCTCCAGTAGTGGCTAATGCCCAAACCCCGAAACAGCCCTGGCCCAGTTGTCCTACTGGGGACAAGGTACAGTGCTCTAAGCTTATTTTTCTCTAAGGCACAGCTGTGTCTTTGGGCTCCTTTAAATCTGTCTTCAGCTTAGTCACGGAGCAGAGGCTTTCTCCATTCCTGAGCCAGCCCGACAGACACAGCTATCTAGCAAGCCAGACTAGCCCTCTCCAGCACAATCGCAGGAAGTTATTCCAAGCCTCAGACAAATCCCATTTCTATCTCTGGAAGAGTAAAAGGTCAAAAAACACGAGGCTGTAGCTCTGCCAGCAGCACCAGCCCCAGCCGTCACAGCCCACAGCAGGGCTGAGCAGAGGGGACGTGAGCCCAGCAGCTGACTCCCACCACAGCCCTGCCCTCCTGCCAGGACCAGTGGCTCCTGCCCACATGCCTCCAGGAGATGTGTGGGGCTCCAAAAGGGCTTCACGGGCTGTGTCATTCCACAAGCAACCCTAGGAGAGGGAAGAAAGAAAGCATAAGTACCAGGTTACCAAAGCAGACTTTCCCTGCGAGTCAGCGGAGCCCTCTGGTCCCGCCTACCATATTACTGTTGGCATCCAGCCACATCCCCATCCTCTCCCAGCAATAGGCAGCTTAATTAGCACAAGTCCTGATTAGCTCTTGCCCTCTGCTTGCAGTGTACTAGCAAAACAGGAGGTTTCTAGGGCTCTCTGCAATTCTTTAGCAGCAGCCAGAGGTGCTCCAGAGCCGGCTCTCTGAGGTGCCCCAGCCAGCCCTGCCCATCACACGGTGCTTTGGACACTGTGCTTTGGACACTGTGCTTTGGACACTGTGCTGTTGCACTGGCAGCTCCTGCAGTGGAAGCAGGGATGTGAGGCATTGTCTATCATCATTCCTCACTGCTCTCACAGGATTTCAGTAACGGCCTCTTCCCTCCTGTTGCTTTGCTGGCTTTTCTGCTTGGCTTCAGCAAAGGAGATACCTCATAACAGCGCATACAATGGCCAGCCCACGGCCCGATGATTCAGAATGTGATGGGGCTACTCCACCCATAGTAAAAACTTGGTCTAATTTTGAGAAGGCCTTGCTCGAGGAGCTGTGCCTTCCTCATGCTGGGACCAGGGGTTTGCTCTCAGCTTTCTGCAGGTTGTGCTGTGTGTGAGCTGCTGGGGATGGAGCTGCTCCTCACAGACATTCTCCCCACAGAGCTGCAGCGCCCAGTCCTTTCTCTGCACGGTCCCCACAGTTCGTTTTTAATTTGTCCTTCTTCCTTCAGCTTTCCTGCTCCTCCCATTCCTGTCTTTCCAATTTTCTTGCCCATTTGGGACTCCCGTACTCTCCCTTTTTAGCCCTTACTTTAACTCTGCCTTTGAAAACACTTATTATTCTGTAGTCTTGCTTTGCTCCTAGAACATAAACACCCTTGAAATGACCTCTCTAAACAAAGCCTGCATCCCTTCTCCCATCACTACCTACAAGCACCAACAGGCCTGTTGATACCCACATGCTGTCACTCCTAAAATAACATCATGCAGGAGCCTAAGTGGCAGAGCCAGGGAGCAAAACATTGCCTGCTAAAACAGAAGTGGATTTGAGACCTGTTATAAAAAGAAAAATCTTCATGGCTCCCAAGCACCACATTTCAGCTGAAGGCAGCCACAGGGAAAGTCTGCTTTGTTTTTCTTTAATAGGCTGAGCACTGTAGGTTCAGTGCAGAGCGAGGATGTTGCATACGGTTTCTTTGTTGTGAATGTGTGTGTCTCCACACCCTCCTAAGATAAATGCTCTGAGCAGGGCTTTCTTAGCCAGTGTGAAGGCACTGACTGTCCAGGATTTGCACGCTTTGAAACAAGCTGAAAGCAAATTGTTGGGCACAAACCTTCAGTTATTTAACCATTCTGTGGCTGGGGCATCACTGTTGGGAAGAAGAGGAGAATTCAACAGTGACTGGGAAGGGAGTGCAATGTCCTCAACACAAGACAGCCCTATGGATCAAATCTGCTTGCGCATTCAGCTGATCAGGAAATGGTTATATCTGTGGAGAATTTTGAATTTTTATGTGTCTGCATTTTGGTTGGAGCAGATTTTAGTGTATAAGGCTGTCTTGGCATTTCTGCTGCTAGTTTCTCTGTCTTCATTAATCTTTCCCATAGGATTAGAAGCAATAAAATCCACTTCAAAACTGAAAATTATTTCAAAATTCAGCAGAGGAACTCTAAGGCAGCTGGAATTTCACTTCAACTCCTGTTTTGCAGTTCAAGTTGACAGCATTCAAGCAGTCCAGGTATTAGCATCAGCCACACTTATATTTGCTTCCTTCAGAAGCATATGCAAGCACTGCAGACTATGCAGATGACTGCACACTTTTGGGTTTGAAGATTTATAGAATTTGGGCTGGCTGAGGTATGGTTTTAAAGCCAATTGACCAACTCTTCCCATTAGAGGAAAGCGGAACACAAACTTCTTGGTCATTATCAAGGTCAGGTGTTTCACCCCAGCCCAGCAGCACAGCCTCACCAGCTGGTTGGGATTGCATTGTGCTGGGCAGCTCTCACTGCAGCCTCACCAGGGCTACAGCCAGATGGGATTCAGGTGCCCCAGAGGGGGTTCAGGTGCTCCCCAGACGTCAAGACATGGGGAGCAGTGTACAGGTATTTCCCTCAGGGCAGAAGGTGTAGGTGACCATGCACAAAGGTGGTGGCACTGACCTGCCACGACCAGCTGGGAGGGGCTGGGAGGGCACAGCTCACGCTAAGGTGAGGCAGGGGAATGGGCAGGAAAGGGGATGGCCAAGGAGCTTGTGCAACTCTGCATATTCCCCATTTGCTTGCAGCCTTGGCGTAGGGGAGGGTGGCTGGGTGGAGGCATGACAGACCCTTCCAGCCACATGTTCATGTGACACAGCAGCCTGGGTGTGAAGGATCCCTCATTCTTTAGCTGCAGACACCAGGAGGGCACAAGAAGGCACCTCTCCCTGCAGCACATCCCATTTGTCTCTGTGTTTCCCCAGACAAGGCAGCCAGCAGCATGCACAGAACAAATGATGCTCAGTCACAGTCTGCATCCACATCCTTACTGCTCCCTGGTGACCTCATTTTCTGGGTGTAGCTCAGAGTACATAAACCACAAAAAAAAAAGGGGATAGGGAAGGGAGGAGAAGAGATAGAGAAGAAGTTGCAGAAAAGCAGAAATAAATGCTGTAGTTTTGAAAATGCCTGTGGAAAAACCCAGCTGGCTCATTGTCCTCACTTTTGTAACAGTAACATTGATCCTATTTCACCATCCCACAAGCACATAATCTTCTGATAGCTTTCTTGTTTAAAAAAGACATAGATCCAGATAGGCTGCACAATACCACTGCCTTCAACCACGTTTACCAGTTTACATTACAAAGAATCTGGATTTTGGTGTTTCAAAGATTAGTGTGCTGACAGGTTGAAAAATGATAGAAAGGGAGCTATTACCCTTCTCCCACATTGCTCATATTTAAGACATTGCTGAGCACATTAATTGCACGTTGTTCCCAATAGATCAAGCTGAACTTTCATTTCTGAAATCTGTTTTTACTCCCAAACTGTTCCACTATTTGTGGAGTTTGGCAGTGAGTTTTACTCCTGCTGTACTCGCAAAAAAGATCTGCATTACAAATTCCTGTCAACTGGCTGAACATAACCCCAAAGAGAAGGCACCTGCTCAGGAAAGCTGGCCTGTCCTCTTGCCAGCTGCAGCTTCATCAGCTCACAGCAATGAACCTTTCTGGGTGTGAAATCCATGGGGTTCTGCAGAAATGAGCACTTCTATTTTTCTCTCTTTTCTCTCCTTTCTGTTTGGGGAGCCCCTGTTGCTCTCCCTGGCACCAGCAGCCCTCCCAGGATTTCACATGTGGGACCTGGCCTTTCACAGCAGAGGGAGGACCACAGCAAAGTGGTGAGGAGCAGCCCTGCTCCTGCCCTTCCCTGTCCCCATGGCCAGAGTGGGGATGCTCAGGTGCTCACACAGGGTGGAGTGGGCAGTGAGTGGGCAGGCAGAGGTGGGTGCACAGCCAGGCAGGGCAAGCCTTGCATCACACCTCATCCTTTTAGTGCCACATTGAATTTGGGCCTTCCACACCACGGAGACAGCAGGACAGTGCCCAGTACTGGGTTAGGCACGTTCCTGAGTGGCACCAACCTGCTGCCCACCAGCCAGCAGTAGGAAGCTGGTTTGAGGCAACCTGAAGTTACTGCCTGGGTGTGCACTGTGTGGTCTAAAATCCACAATGTCCAGGCAAAGCCAGGTTTGGCAAGTCTGGGGCATTTCCTATGAAATAAATAACAGTCCATAGTTGTTTTAATGTTGCTGTGATCAGAGTGCAAGCCTGTAAATATGCTGGGATACCAGAATTCAGAGTGTTAAAGTGTGCAGCATGCCAGAAGTAATTGTTTTCCTTCTGCAGCCCGTTATATTCAGATGTTGAGGAAATGATTTAATATTTCTGAACATGTTGTGATTTCATCATTTGGTTCAGCAAGGGAAGTTTGAGAAGTCATGCAAATGAAGATAAACTTTAAATATGCTCTTAGGAGTTTATTTGCCATGCTTTTTTCAATAGCAGTGCTGTACAGCATATGCCAGTCCTGGGCATATTTATGTCTCCACATCCAGGAAAAAGTTGCAGTGGTGACAGGGGGCTGAAAAAGCTTAACCTACACATGGTTTGCAATGGGAAGAACCAGTCTCGGGAGATGAGAAAGGACTGAGGATGAGCATGCTTCCTCATGAGGGGAAGAAGAGGTGCAGGCACTGATCTCCTGTCTGGTGACCAGTGAGAGGACCAAAGAACAGCATGAAGCTGGGTCAGGGGAGGTTTAGGTTGTATATCAGGAAAAGGTTTTTCACCCAGAGGGTGGCTGGGCACCAGAACAGGCTCCCAGGGAAGTGGTCGCAGCACCAATCCTGACAGAGTTCAAGAAATGTTTGGACAATGCTCTCAGGCACATGGTGTGACTCTTGGGGATGGTGCTGTGCAGGGCCAGGAGCTGGACTTGGTGATCCTCGTAGGTCCCCTCCAGCACAGGGTGTTCTGTGATTCTGTGAGCAGCGCAGCTCAGGACCCACACACAGCCCCGAGTCCGTGCCAGAGGCCATGGGTTCGTGCCCTGCTGCTCATTCCCAGCCCCACTGGAGCATTCTGCTCCACAGGCTGGTGTGAAGCAGGCAGAGCACTGAGAAAAAAGGCGCAGGTCTGCAGAATTTCACAGGCAGCATTGCCTTCCCAGAGCGGCGCGGAGGAACGCGCAGTTATCTCCTAAGCATGGGAAGTTTACACAAGGAATGTTTGGATACTCGAGCTGACTTTAACCAGCTGACTTTGTGAAACGCACCTAAAATGTGCAGGAAAGCGGAGCTCACAGGGTGCTATTTCTTCAAACCCTTCGTCCCAAAACCCTCTTTCCTTGGATGACACACAAGGCCCAACAGCAACAGAAAAAGTACCGACAACTCAGAGAGAATTCTTAAACAAAAAAAAAGAAAACCTGGCACAAGGACCATTGTTTATATTTTTCCTAACATTTATGTATTTTAAAATAAAAAATGACAAGCAGTGGATGCTGTATATTATGAGCCATGTGAATGATGACCACTTTTACACAAACTAAGGAGAACAAAAAAATAAGTCTAAAAATGTTTAAAAACCAGCTCTGCCTCCTGTGAAGTGTAAAGCAGAGACTAATTTAAGACAGCTTTTAAAGAAGAAAACCCAGGCCTGGAGATGGAACACTGCCTAGAGAATAATTAAAGGTTAAGCAACACAATTTAGTTGATGAGAAGACAGGTGAAAACAGCAGAACTGCAATCAAAATATATTTTTAAATTCCATAGCGTAGCTGGTTTTCTAATAACGTACTTTGAAATGAACAAGTGAGTGTAAAATCAGCTACTGAGCACTTTCAGCCACCTTCAGTGTTGTTGAGGTTCAACTCTACCTGCTTTAAAGGAAACATGGGCCACCTAAATACACCCCCTTTAAATCACATCAGTCCTTGTATATATGCAATGTAGAGACTTCATCCAGCACATTCCACCGTCTGTTTTGGTTTGTGCCTTGCCCACACACTTGGTGTGCTTTTAAATACAATTATAATATTTACTAAACAGGTCTGACAAATAACTCTTAGTTTATAATCTGGTTTGTTTTCTGTAAATATTCACGGAGGGAATCTGGCCAGTGATGACTGGCTTCGGCTGAGCATCTGAATCACGCGGCGCTGCTTCCAGTTGGAGGCTGCAGAGACCTGATTGCTCGAACCACATTTCTGGGACAAATACAGACCTTTCCAAACTTCCCTTTATTCCCCATAATTCGTTTGTTTTCTGGTTGCATTCTGACAGCTCTCCCAGTGCAGCAGACACTCTCTGCTCCCGTGGGATCCCTGGCAGCCTGCCGTGGTACCCAGCTCACCACTCTGCCCATGCTGCTGTAAGAGCTGGGTGTTTGTGCTGCACAATGCCTGCCCTGACCAGGCGTGGCCAGGGTAAGAGCTATGGGGGCAGCGTGCCTTCCCCCCAACAGGGGCTTTTACCATGCCTGCAATCACCAGCAGATATTTGCTCTCTGGCTGGAGAAAAATCAGTTGAGGACAGCCTGTGTGCAACCCACAAAACCCAGGCTAGACCCATGAAGGGAGAGTTCATCTTCTGATGTGGTTGGTAGAAATGCTCCTCATAAGTCCAGAGGCAGATTTCCTTTATTCAGATAATTTCTTCATATCATGTTTCCATTTTTGGGAATCACTGAATTTCTCAAAGCTTCCTGTCAAGAGGAGGACCTGGCCCCCTCAGAGCAAATGGGAGCTTTGCCATTTACATCAGTGGGGTTTAAATGTCACCGCAAAGGCCGGGTGGTTCCCGTGGGACTGATTTCAAGCCAATGCGTAGATCCCAGCGGAGATCTTTGAGTCTGTGTAGCTTGGAGCATGCAATTAAATCAGTGCCCCCCTCCACATGCCTAAAACCAGAACTCATCTGGATACTACATAGCTGCTGTTGGGAGATTGGACCTATTCCTATTTTTCTTTCTTTGTCCATATGTGCAGAAAGGTTGATTCTTATTTTCAACAAAAGTGACCTGTTCTCTACGACAAGTCCTCCCACACATGTGCACCTCCTCCCTGTTTTTCTGCCTGCCTCCCGCACACTTCCTTTCTCCAGGCAGTTTCAGGAGTGAAATGAAGTGCAAAGGTCAAAGTCTTTGCAGCGTGTAGCTGTGAAGTCAATAAGGATGTAAAAAAGAACAGCCCAGATTTGGCCCGAAGGGGCTGTGGAGGACACAGCTCTTTGCTCCCGTGCGCACCCAGATCAGCTGAGCAGGACACTGAACGTGGGGGCATTTCCTGAACCTCCTTGTTATGATCAGGCAAAAGTGCTACAGCCTAAACATTTGCAGCTTTTATTCTGCTCCTGCAGGCAACTCTGCTTTTCTTCATTAGGTCTGACAGCATGTTGTTGAACACTTTTTTTTTAAAAAAAGTGGTGCTGTGGTCCCCTACTAAAAGAGTCACTTTGCCCAATTTCCTGTTTATGCTGGAGCTGCAGCATCATGTGAGCACAGACAGTTGTAGATAGGCTGGCGACTGTTGCTGACCTCACACCACATGTTCAGTTAACAAGGTGAAACAGCAAAATTTGCTCTGTTTGTGTAAAGAATACTGAGAAAACTGCCAGTTCCAAGTAAAATAGAGAGAGAGGGACTCCTGATAGCCTGAGGCAGGGCGCAATCTCCAGGCAGCTCTTTCTAGTCTTTAACTGCTTTGCACATCTGTATTCACATTGTGCTTGCAAATGACAAGAAAAGGGATTAGCCCCAACTCTACTTCTTTCCTTAGTGAAGCAGGTTTGGAGTCCTTCCATAAAAGCTATTAGTTTAGCAAATTTGCTCAAAATTTGTCCAAACTTCAGTCCCTTTGGTATATACATTTTCCTATACTTGTTTCCAAAAATGACTGAAGACTCCTGTGACTTAGCTAGATTCAGTTATTCAGCAGATGCTTATATCCAGCATTTGTATTTCAGAACTGTTGTTTCTTAAACAACCTGGGAGCAACCTATTTTTCATTAAGATCTCAAAAATCCATGCAGAGTCTTCCAAAAATCCCGTAAGACTATGCAAGACTTTTGGATTAAAGCCATTCTAAGAAATCAAAATTTTTCTCAAGATTATAACTTATTACTGAAGTTAGTATTAAAGAATTTATTGTGAACAGTTCAGGGGGATCTTAAAAGTTTCCAGGCCATTTTACACAAGTACATTTTATGTAAAACTAGGAATTCCTATCAGTCAACTTAAAGCTTCAGCAGCATTTTTTCCACTAACAGAAAACAAAGTTTATGGTTAAATCCAGGAAGACCTGTGTCAGTGTATTAAGTTTCTCCTTTCTCTCTGTTTTCAACTTGTTTCTGTAAAAAGCCCGATCCTGCAACCTGAGAAATCTGGATTTTATTTTTAACTGACCAGAGGAGTGGCACCAAGCCAGACCAGCAGTTCTCTGTCCATCGACCTCTGCCATCTTACGCAGGTGAAAAAGGGTTTCAGACCCAAAAGAGTCACTACAGATTGGCTGCAGCCAAACGCACAGATGGGAGTGCATCCCCGTGGGTGTGTGGAGAAGCAGCCTGATCATCAGGAACACAGTGTAACCTCAGAGGCAGGTGTATCCTGTGACAGGTGAACAAATCACAACATATGGAGGCTGTAACCATCATGTACCAGTTGTCAAGTGCTTTAGGATTCAAAGGTGAAAAAAGGCACTCCAGAAACTTAAGCTGCATTCAGGATGATAACAATGTCATATTAAATACTACATATAAACATGCTGTGAGGGAATGTGGAACTAAAACTCTTGGCTAGCTGGCGAGACTGTAAACATCCTCCTGTAAAGAGTCCTGCCTGTAAGTCTTCACTGTCAGGGAGCTTAAAAGCTTGCAAAAATGTAGCAGCAGCCAGAAGGTGTCGTTTGAGGGGCAGCTTAAAGGAATTACTGATTCACTGTGCCTGCCCTTGGGAAGGAAAATTGTCCTGGAGGAGTGGAGGGCTCTGGGTGGGAGGAGGTCTTTGGATGGCAATAATCACCCCAGTGCTGTCTTCTGTTGCTGGGAACTCTGCTCTGAGCTGTGACC
Source organism: Falcunculus frontatus (assembly GCA_013398115.1). Lineage (NCBI taxonomy): Eukaryota > Metazoa > Chordata > Aves > Passeriformes > Falcunculus > Falcunculus frontatus. The sequence continues at coordinate 1,130,208 of VZRV01003823.1, forward strand.
TATTTTACATCCTCACTAAAAGTGAAAAAGAAAGACAAAATGAAACAGAGGGTATGAGAATGCTCATGAGGGTGCTCATGATGTGAGTCAAGTCCAGCCCTGGTGCCCCAGCACTTTGGTGCCCTGGCAGGTGCCCTGCCTGGCGTGACAGGCTGCAGCATGCAGGGATACAGGTGGAACAGGGTCCACCTGCCTGCCCAGGGTAGGGGCAAAGTCAGCTGGCCAAAATCGGCTTCCCTCACCCAGGGCTTTGGTTCACATACTGCTGCATCCTCCTGATGAGAGCTGGCAGTCCAGTGGAAGTGCTGGCAGCCCAGAGGGATGGTGGCCATCCTGGGGCCAAGGCTGTTCCCAGCCCCGTGCAGATATCACACCACAGCTGGGTTTCTTTTCCTTAGCCTGATTTTTCATCAGTTCTCCAGATCACTTTGGGCACAGCTTTACAGTGATGCCAAGTCACAAAAATTCCAGTTGTTTCCTGAAAGTGAGTGAGACTGTCTTTACCATCTTATTAGTCCCAACGAACTGCAGCCAAGTGCAGCTGGGGAGTTACTTGACTTTTTTATTAATACCAACTGTGTCTTTTTCCTGGTGCCCCACAGATGCTGTCAGGATTGCCGGCTGGCCCTGGTCCCTTGGTGCTCCTGACAAACCCCCCTCGGCCACAAGCCTCTCCCTGGGAGGTGCAGTCCTCAAGGCACAGCTGGGCTCCTGCCCTGGGATGGCCTCAGCACTAATTTCATATTGATTGATCCTTTTACTTCCCATAAATGAGCTCAAAGAGGCCTGCACATATTTGCAGGGCAGCTGTTCATGAGGAAAGCTCCAAGATTTCAATGCCACTGCTGTCAAAATAGGAGAAAGAATAGAGGTGTGATGCCCTGGGCTGGCAGTGGGGAGGGGAGCTCATTGACTCCATGCCTGTTGCAGGATGTCACTGTTAAAGAAACACACTGAAAATGGATTGCCATCCTGCCACCACTTCTTGGGCATTTTGCTGGTGTGTGTTTCACAGGCAAGGCTTTGTCAGCCCAGAGCCACCTCCGTAGCCTCAGGAGAGTGGTGAGCAGTGAGCTCTGTCAAGTGTTGGGGTCACACCGAGGTCCTGCCTGCCCCACACATCTCAGGGCAGGACCCTGTGAAGCCATTTGACATATTGCAGCCCACCTGGGTGAGGTGCAGCTGTGGTGGTTTTCTGCTGGGGCAGTGTTTGTTGTAGCTGGGATCAAAGTCAGTGAGCTTTTCCCCACAGCAAGATCTTGTGGGATGAGATACTCCATCAGCATCTCCCCCTGCAAGCTCCAGGGACCCATGTGGGCAGCAAGACCACAGCACCCACATTTCTTCTCTGTAGGAGAGCCCCTTGACACCCACCTACCAGGAGCCCTGGGGAAAGCAAGGAGAGCACAGCAGTGCTGCCCCTCTTCAGCCCTCAGAGTCCTGTGAGCAATCCCTACCTGCATGCAGAGCAAAGGGATGCTGTGCAACCTTGCCAGTGTTCTCAGGGGAAACCTCTCATCAAATGACTGTGAGAAGCACAGTTCTTTATTGCTCTTACTAAGGGACAGGGCTCATGAGCAAAATTATATTTCTTCATCCAAGTGTCTGGCTCCTTTCTCCCTCCCCAAAATGAAGTGGTTTCATTAATGATTTTACTTTCAGAACTTGTTTTCTTATTTTCTGCAAGTATTTTAAGAACTTAAAATTCCCAAGGTTTTGGGTCACTATGACTTTGACCCCCCATGCCCGAACAAACTCATTAGAGTTACAAAGAATCTTCATGTTTATTAAATAGCAGTGACTCACTCTGTTGCAGATGTTTGTTTATGCAAAGCACCATAAATATTATGGATTAGGATGTAGAGCAGGCAATGGGAATGAGTGTAGGTTAGCAGGCAACACATGACTCGGGGATTTTTTTCTCCTTTTTAAAAATGTGTGTCATTTTTTCTTCACAAACCACAGGTTTCTTCATGTAAAGAAACAGAAACAAAGGACACCTCTCTGCTGCTACAGGATGTCCTCTAAGGTGCTTTGTTACAAAGCTCTCATCGCACTTAAAGTGCAGGAAATTTTCTGACTGGTGTTTTTAGTCAATTAACGTAGCTGTATCACCTTGAAAGGAAGAAGGTATTTCCCCTTGCACTGCGCACCCGTCACGTCTCCTCCAAGAGCCCATGCTGACTTTCTTGAAACAAGGTTCATTTAGAGTCATTTTGAAACTTACCAAAGTGAGAAAGAAAAGTGACTCAACAAAGGACCATGACGTAGCAGATGGAAATCCAGTGTTAGGCTGTAGCCTGTCCTGAGCTCACTGTCTGATGGTCCTTTGCACAGGATGAGCCAGACCATTTGTGCCAGTCTGAGTGGAAAGTTGTTTTGTATGGAAACACTGCTTAGCTCAGAGCTTTTTCCCACCAGAGCTGAGCCCTAGCCTTGAGAAAGCAGAGGTGCAGCAGGCATGAACAGGCAGGGGAAGGGAGAGCAGATGCCTTTCCAGCACCACCGGGAATGCCCCTCAACTTCCAGGCACGCAAGCAAAGGGAGAAAAATGACTGCAAAAAATATCTTATTCTATTCTCTAGGTTAAATAGAATTATATGCCTGTGGAGGCAGAGGAAGGACCTAAGGGAGGAGCATCCCTCTCTGAAATTGAGTACTTATTGATTTTTCTTTCCCAGTCATAAACCATGAGTTTCAGCCTCTCGCTGCTGAAGACATTTGTGAGAGCTGAGTGGAAAATAAGGGAGACAAAACCCATGAGAAGCATTAAACCAGTGAGTGATGGGCAATGAGCTCATCTGCTCCCAGAGTGCTCCACACTGGAAGGGACAAGCAGACAGCCTCATCAGGGAGAGATTAATTATGCAGAGCTGATGGGTGCTGCAGACCAACAGCCACAACTGAAACAGCAAAACCATAACTCCAACTGGCGGACAGGCTGGGAGCTTTAGGAGGTCTTTTCCATCTGATTTCTGAGAGTGAGTAAATCAGGTGTTATTACCGAGCACTGCAGGCTGCTGAGGCATGAGCCTTTCTGCAAGACTCTCGCAGTCTGAGGAGCATGTGCTGCATGGGACTGGCCCTTTGCTCTGGAAGGAGTGGCACGAAGAGCTCCCAACAATGTCCCCTTTGAACACGGGGATGTTTGCTGGGAGCTGCTCCCGACTCTTTGCCGGGGCACAGATCCCTCTTGCAGGGATAGTGCTCTGCAGCCCTGACACCTCCCACTCTGTGCAGGCAGGGAACTTCTGTTAACATACATGGTCTTAGTGGGCTCAGAATCAGCTGCTTACAAACCTGTCTACATATGAATTTTAACTTCCTCTTTTGAGCCATTTATAGGAAACGCTATAAAGTTCCGCTTAACTTCTTTTTTCCACAGGAATATGTTTGAAAGCTGTTCTTTAAAAAAGACAAGCTGTGAAAACTTGTCTCAAGTACTGGCACTCCTGTGGGACTGTCATTCTGTGGCTCTGCTTGCTCTCTTGCCCCAAGGGTGGTGGCTTAAGACATGGGCTGACAGTGAGTGGCAGGAGGAGCGCTGTGCACTGAAGCTCACAGCCCTCAACCAGCTGTGGGAGAGAAGCCATGCCAAACCCCTCTCTGGTGGGATTTGCTGCTTTCCCCTCTCCAAGGGATTTTGCAGGATGAGAGCAATCCCAATTAGTCAAGCCTTTGCAGTCATCCCCATCACTGAGCTCTCAAACTCTTCTTTGAGTGCCAGAGCCCCTGCAGCAGGCCTGGGGACCAGCACATGTCCTGTGCCAGCAGCACGGCTGCAAGGCCACCAGGCAGGTGAGGAACCCAACTTCCTTCTGCTTCCCCATGCCATCCCCTTTGCTGCATTCTGTAAAATGAAGATTATCCTCATGGGGGAGTTGTAAGCATTAATATAGCTGGTCAAGAATTTCACATTTGCTGGTTGTTCTGTGTTTTGTTGTTAAAACCAGAAAAAAATCAAAACCCACAGGGCAAATTACATTTCAGGCCAATTTACCTCACTGAGCTTGTACGTCCTCTAATAAATTATTTAGATTTCAAATACTGGATATGTTGTACAAACAAATGAGAACACGGTCCTCGGGCAGAAGGTAAGCGATGAAGGTCCTTGGCTAAACCTTTTCAGCTCTCATCCTGCCTTGTTCACTAGCCAGCTGCTTTTCAGCTCAGAATAGGTTTGCTCGTGGCCTGTTTTGTCTGACATTGCTGAGGTAGATCGAATGCCCACATGTAAGAGCAGCCCTCTAAACCTCACACCACTCATGCAGCAGAAGCAGAGACGTCAGATTGTGGAAGGAGCAATCTCTTTCTTAGAAACCCTACTGAAATGGAAACAGAGCTGTTCCTCTTTCTTTCAGATGTAGCTCTGGAATTCCCAAAGTCAAAAATTCAGGAGCAAGACAAAAACACTGATAGCTTGTGTTACACAAAGGAACGTGCTGGCAGCCAACCAATGCTGCTGCAAATTCTTTCTTTCTTTTGGCATTGAACTGTTTCACTTACAAAGGGCAGATGAAAGTAGTTCTAGATTGATGTTGGCTCTTGTCTGATGGTAGTTGGGTTTCTCTGATTCAGCCGTCTCGTCTCTCTAGTGCCCACAAAGCTTTGGAGGACATGTAAACTTCTAATCATCCTATCACTCCTTCATCAAGAATGTAATAATTTCAGGAGGCCCCCAAATGAATGTAATAATTTGGATGTAATAGTCTGGATGCACAGAACCTTTTCATAGTGTGATTGAGGAGCCTAGGCTGAATCCCAGGAATCAGTACCTATTGAAGTATGTACTTCATCTCAGCCATGGGAGTGCAGACTGTCACCCTTAAATTGATCCACATTCTCTTGTAAATTTGGCAGCGTGTGCAGCTCCAGATTAAATATTGACAGCTATTATTGGCTCTGATCAGCTGAAATAATCTCTCCTCACCACCGCCCTGTCACTCGGGCCCTGCTCCCTCCTCGGGTGTCCCCACTGGCCTCAGCCACTGCAGGGGCTCGAAGGTGTTCTCTTAGCCTGGTACCAACACCCTCAGCAGATAGGGGGACAGTCCCATAACAGGGAAAGGAGGAGGCAGCCTTGTGACTGGGAAATGGTAAATAGGAAACTACTGAGGATGTACAACTGCGTAAAACCCACCATGCTCTGCCATGGGGCTGGGGTGGGCATTGGAGAGGGGCACGAGTGCCTGCCCTGGGGACGGGGCCTGTGGGGTGCCAGACACCCTCTGCACCAGGGTGTATGAGCTGCTGGGGCCCTGAGAGGCAAAAGCTGCTGCTGATGCTGCCTGGCCAAGGCTTGTCACTGCTGGGCTCCCAGTGACCCCAGGGTGCTGCATCCCCATACCCTGGGGAAAGGTGTAAAGCAGATTGCAGGCAAATGCCAGGAAAATGAGGAGAGGATATTTGACTCGGAGATAAGAGCCTCCTGCTGAAAGGTGTGCCACAACCAAAACCCCTGCTTTGCCTCTACCACAGGTCAGGGTGAGCCCTGTGTATTGGCAGTGCCAAACCTGCTCCTGTCCACTTGCAGGCATGCTGCAAGCAGCTCAAAAACCCTGCGCATTGTCACTCAGCATTGTAAGATAAGCAAAAGGGTTTTGGAGCCAACATTTTGTGGGTAAAGGCACATATTGGGCAAAGTTTCAGAACGGAAATTAATCTGGGGAGACAGTGATGGGACTGGATACGTCAAATGTGAGAGGATGTGCAAAAGATATTCCTTCAACACCACCCACACAGGTGACTGTGTCATGTCAGCAGCTGATGCCACTTTTTCCTTACAAAGTGGAAGACAGGAGAAGGAGCCCAGAGAGGTGAGGTGTGAATGCACTGTGTGTGGGGATGCAGTTTGATGGTACAGTGAAGCTGATGTTAAAAGCAAGCACCCAGGGAAGAGGTGGTCCCATCCCCTCCCACCTTTCTACACCCTCCCCAGTGCTGGCCTGCCTGTGTCCAGCCAAGGCTGGGTGCTGGGGCAGTGGGCTGGCAGCACTCCCCATTTCCCAGTGTTGGATGAGGCAGTGCCCGCTGGTTTTGCTCCCTCAGACGGCTCTTTGGCATCAGGCATAGAGCACAGGGCAGCAGGTGAGCTTGCCAGGTGGTTCCAGCAGACTCCTCATCATCCCGTGCCACTGCCACCCTGCCAGGGCACCTGGTTTCAAGAGGGGTTGAGTGCTTAAATGTCTGTGAAGGTCTGAGTGTGCAAATGTTGATTCACCTGCACTGCTGGCTCAGGCTGCTGTCCCTCGGTGCCTGTCCCCGCCCTGTGCTCCAGGTTCAGCAGTGGGTTGGCAGCATGGGCAGGTATTTGCTCTGGTCCTTGCAGCTCCATGAGGTTCAGAGCCCATTAATGTTTGGGGCACTCCACGGTGGCAGCCAAGGGCTGTAGGCTTGTTCAAGCTTGTGGTATCACCAAAGGGCAGTTCCTCTGTCTCACTCCACCCCCACTTTCCTGCATGTTTCCACAGTCTCTATGTAACCCCCACAAGAAAAATCTACTTGTTTTTCAGCTGGCCAGGGGCTGCCTGGCTGCATGGGCCCCACGGCAAGCCTGGGGAAGGTGCTGAGGGCCACCCTGTGGGAGATGGAGTGGGGGCCCACCCTTCCCAAGGGCAGTGCAGATTTGGGCAGCTATCTGGCATTGTTTCCCCTCAGCCCTGTTCTCATGGCTGCTCAGCTGTGATAGCCGGTGTTTTCTCTCAAAGACTCAGCCCTGCTCTCCTCTCCCATCATGAGCCACTCTGACCGGGCACCTCTCCCTCTCCAGTCTCACAGCACCAGCCCGATGATGGACCTGATCAAATTGTGTATCCACAGGGAAACAGATCAGAGGGCAGCTTCTCAGAGACAGACCCAAACCAGCAGAGCCATGGCCCCTCACACACACCACAGCCTCTGCCTCCTAATGAAGGCACCACCATGGGCTTTTCCAACAGGCCAACAGCAGTTTTCTCCTTTATCTCACCAGCTGCCCGGGTTGTGCTAAACACAACCTACACACTCCTTTAGAATTATGAAAATCAAAATGCTTGGAAACAGGATCAGGTACTGGGCTGTTCTGCCTCAGGGTGTTGTAGCAGCCACCAGCAGGTAGCCCAGAACTCCCACTTTTCCCCAGCTGCCAGCTAGGGTGCCAGGCAGACAGCTGCTCCCCCATCCCCTCCCTCCTCAGCTTCCTCAGATGCAGGTGATTTCTATCCAATTTCCATCAGCAGGGGCCAGGTGTATTTAAGCTGCAGGGCTGGCAGCACTGGGGGAAAAAAAACCCAACCAAAAAACACATAATCATAATCATAATCATAATCATAATAATAATAATAATGATAATAATAATATAGGAGGTGGGTTTGCTGTCTTGGGATAAAGTGGAGGGCTCCTTCCCCTTACTGCTTTAGCAGCCTGCTTCTCTGGGAGGCAAAGGAGCAGCTCTAGTTTGTCTCACACCTGAAGCATTTCTCTTTGGTTGTTTAGAGGTGAGAGCATGTTAGGAGATGGGACTTTCTGTCCTGATCTGTCTTTGGGGAGTGCCTTGAGCCTGTGCAGGACTTGGATTGCAGGTGACAGAGATTTGGGCTCTTTTTGGTACTGTACATGAGGTACCTGCTGGCCCATGTTCCAGTGTTGTATCTGACAAGTCCAGAAAGTTCCTTCTCTATTAAGCATTTTTCTTTTGTTTCTGTTTCCTGTGTATGTTTCTCTTTTTCCCTGGCTTCCACAAGATTAGATTTGTCTAAGATATATCAGTAATCTGTTATCTCTAGCTACTTCCAACAGAGATCAAATCACTTTCAAACTTCAATAGGTCAATGGGGGCAAGACTTAATTTTCTTTGTGCAATACACTTTGCACCTCATCTCTGCTTCCTGTTTATTCCTGATGTGATGCCCCAGTCTGTAAGCCCCTCCTGTACACAGGCTTGTTCAGCCTTGCAAGAGCATTTTCTGGGATATTTAATTCTCTGGTCTCTGTATTTGAAGAATCATTTGCTTTCAAAACAGATTGAGGTACTGCCAGACTGAACAGACTTAATTCTTTGATAAATTTTTGGGTGAATATTGACAAACTGTGAAAAGCTGGCTGCACTTTAAGAAAAACATTATTTGGAGTACAAAAAGAAATGCTTTTTCCTGACATAATGATTGTTGATATTTTTTTGTTGCTCATTTTTGCTGTCACCATGCCTATGGGAACTCAGCATCAGCAAAACCTGTAGTGCCTGGATTTTCCTAAACTGTGCCAGTAAGGACTCTTACATCTTACTGAAAGCAGCCTGAACTCAATTATTTTGCCTTAAGATTGAATGGTTGCCTGTCTTTAAACTGACAGATCCACACTTTGCAAAATAAGCGTGATTTTTAACTCAAACACAAGCTACCACCCAGATTTACATCATTGTGACAAATTCCTTTTGCAGAGAGTCCTTGGGTAAGATCCAGGTAGGGAGGTTGTGGTAGTGGTTGTTCAGATGTTTCTTTCAGTGAATTTTTAACTCAGCTGAAGGCAGGTAAAGCAGCCAGTGTCTGTGCAGCTGTTGGAGGTCCCTGGGCAGTGTGTGAGCCCCTGCACCTTTCCCAGGTTTCCATCACAGCTGAGGCACCTGCAGCCTTACCTTTGGCTGCTCCCTGGCCTGGCTGGTTTGGGCACAAGGTATCCGACAGTTTTTATGGAGTTTGGCAAGGGCAAAGGTCCTAATGTCTTATTTTGGCTTTTTTTCTGTGGGACAGAGATTAGGATTGATTTCTTCTGGCACTCGGAGTAGGTGTGTTGGTGACAGCTACAATCAACACAGAGGTGCTTAAACTGTTGATGAACAAAAACAGCTGCTGAAAGAAAAAAGGGAGAGTATATAATTTTGTTCCTAGGAACAGGCATATAGCTTTATAGAGTGATGCTGCATCTGCCAGGACTTCATTTAAGCCTGTATGGGACCCATACCTTCAGTCACAAGGGTCAGAAAATAGCAGTGCTTGCCAGGTTTGTTTTAGGTTGACAGCGCCTGTGTAAATTATCATCCTTCTGAAAGGTGCTGAAGTTCTCTGTTTAATTTTTAGCACTACAACTCCCTTAGGGTTTGTTCTGGGCTTTCAGAAGTAATTGGCAGCTCATTAACAGCTTTGTAATAGCACTGAAAACCATAGGAGGGAAGCTGCACGGGGGGTTTCTAGAACCCTGGGCTTTGCTGGGCAAAAGGCACTTGTTTCCAGGTACGTGCAGTTCTCCGTATTTTCGTTTCACAAAGAAAAACGTGTTATCTTTCCTACGGATGAGGTGGTGACCTACTGGATCATTTTGATTGCATCATGTTGGCAGGGTGAGGGGAAGGGAGAATCTTGCTCATCTTGACCTCCAAGGGACAGCCCTCTGCCTGTTTTCCTATCTCAAATGCAAGCTTGATAGTAAGTGCATCAAATAAAAATCACAATTTGGCCAGCTTATCAAAACTACTGTAAAACCTGAAAGAAAATAAACATGGAGCACAAGTCCTATGGGGAGCAGCTGAAGGAACTCAGGTTATTCAGCCTGAAGAGAGGGCTGAGGGAGGACCTTATTACTCCAGAACTACCTGAGAGGAGGTTGTGGCCAGGCGGGGGTCGGGCTCTTCTCCCAGGTATTGAGCAAAAGGACAAGAGGAAATGGCCTCAGGTTGTTTCAGGGGAGGTTTAGTTTGGACATTAGGAAAAATTTCTTCACTGAAAGGGTGGTCAAGCATTGGAACAGGCTGCCCAGCGAATTGGTGAAGTCACCACCCTTGGAATTCTAGAAAAAACGTACAGATGTGGTGTTAGGGGACATGGTTTAGTGATGGGATTGGCAGCGCTGGGTTGGTGACTGGATTCAGTGGGCTGGGGGGTTTTTCAAAGCCTGGTGACTGTGTGTGTGGGCTGGGTGCTGCAGCACGTGTCTGGCACTAAAGGCCCTGTGTGTGCCCTGCAGGCCTGGAGGAAGCGCTGGTTCGTGCTGCGCAGGGGCCGCATGAGCGGCAACCCGGACGTGCTGGAGTACTACAGGAACAACCACTCCAAGAAGCCCATCCGCATCATCGACCTCAATGAATGCGAAGTGCTGAAGCACTCGGGGCCCAACTTCATCAAGAAGGAATTCCAGAACAACTTTGTCTTCATTGTGAGAACCACCTACCGCACCTTCTACCTGGTAGCCAAGACCGAGGAGGAGATGCAGATCTGGGTGCACAATATCAGTCAGATCTGTAACTTTGGACATCTAGAAGATGGCACAGGTAGGATCACGCTCATCTTGGAGGCTGGGAGAATGCCCAGGGGTGACAGGAGGCATGGACCTTGCTGTCAGGCTGGGCTGGGCAGGTGGAAGAGGAGTGTGGTTCCTATAGCTCCACACAGCACTGAGAGGCCGCTAAACCCTGACCTGAAAGTTCTCAGGGACCTCACTGCTGCGGGGTGGAAATCCTCACTGACTGCTTGGTCTCACTTTGATGAAGCAATTCCTGCTAGAGCAAAGAGCAGGTCCTTAATAAGAAAAGGTGCTGTTTATGTGAAAAGCTGACTGAGCATTATCTTCTGGGGCCGTTTATTTCATTACATGTCCTTTATTTATTTAGTTTGGCTTAATATGAGACACCTGTTCCTGGAAAGCATCCTGCAAAACTCCCATTTTCTCAGGCTCTGCTGTATGTGGAATGTGCACAGACTTGGGTGTATATGTGTGTACATAAATCAGTGACAGAAATACTAAGCTGCCTTAGTCTGTTAATAAGAGAAAATAAAGAAAAGGCAGAGGATAGAAGAGTGTTAGAAGTGTGTGTCTAGACTTAAGAGATGGTCCTGCCAGTGGAGGATAAAGGCAGCTCTTTTGCCAGGCCCTACACCTGTATATACTCAGCAAGTGAATTTCTTGAAAAGCTGCCAAGAATTAACCACTGCAAGATGGATGTAGCCAGTAATTAAAGTCGGGACCTGTACCATCATTAACTTACCTTTTAAATGAGACAATCGGGCTCCGATAACAGCAATCTGTCTTTCCCTTGACAATTCCAAGGGCCAGATACAGCAGCAATTTGAGAGTTTCAGAGGAAGTGAGTCAGAATGAAGCCCTTCAGTGTGATAAAAGACATTGCAAGAGTAGAAGAGGGCGGCCATGGAGGGACACGAGCCCTAGGGCAGTAATATGTTAGGGGGTATCATAGTGGGGCCAGGCAGTTTATCCCTCCATGGTCTTTGTGCTGCTGCACTCAGAGAGCTGCTGGTGTCTGTGAGTGCTGCATGGCCACACCATTACCTAGCAACTTGACAGGAAACAAAAGGCTATGGGAAAGGTTTCATTTTATTCCATCGTGGTTCCCAGCATTGCTTAGCCTTCTTTTGAGTGGTGTCTTCTGAGGGAAATGGAAGTGGCAAGAACACTGCAGTGGTCCTGTCACAAATGTGATGTCTGTTCTTTTCCCATTCACTTCAGAAACCACCATGAAAACTTGCTGACAGATTTTTATGTGTCAGTACAAGCCGCCCATGAATACAAATTTCAAAGTAGAGCTGGCAGGGATTGGAGTCTACCGCCCTTTGGAGCTTGGATGGAATTAGGGATATTCAGCTACCACCTTCCTACTGTTCTGCCCTTGACCCTGAGTTATTGCTCTTGGATTTTTATTTCTGGTGCAGGATTATTTTAGATACAGTTTTACCAATTACTCTGTAGTTAAGGTTAACCCTTCCATGCAAAACAGAGAAGAGAAAAATAATTTTTGTCTCTCAAATGTGTAGGCAGCCTTCTCCTGGCACAGTGTGAGGATGTTCATGGGGGATGTGAACTGTGGCAGAGGAGCTAAGACAGTGGCTGTCCCAGGATAGATGCATTTATACTGGGAAATGCCTGCTCTGTTTTGCAGAGCACTATTGCTTGTAAACTTGCACGTGGACAATACTCAGAGTACTACACATTGGTGTTTCTCTCCAGCAAAGATTGCCAGTGTGGGCACTGATGGATGGGAAATGACAGCTCTTGCAGCAGCAGCTGGGAAAGCTGACAGTCCAGCTTTCCAAGGTGGATATTAGCCCCCAAGAAGTTCAGCAGTGCAGAGCATTTGCCTTGGTTCAGTACGAAGTCTGGCACCTGAACTTGCAGCCCTCATCAAGGATGGCGTGAGCTAAGCCTCTAGACATGCACTTACTGTGTCTCTAATGCCAAATAGCTCCGAAGAGCTTCTATTTATCCTGTAGCTCCTGCTGGTGAGCTCAGGTCTGGGGTGTATCCAGGTCAGGCTGCCAAGCACATCCAGATCCTCTGATTTAAATCTGCACAGCTCCACAAGTAGCACATCACATTTCAAACGGTTGCTAATTGCTTCAGCTTTTCAGGATCTCCTAAGTCCTCCAAGAGCCTGTAGGTTTAAACGAATTACCCTTAAAAATTAACATTAGAAGAGAAAAGCCCTCTTAAATGCCACATGCTTTTTTAACTTGAATGCTACTGTTTTAAAAAAATACTAGTCCCTGATATGAGTCATATCACTTTTAATCCGTGCATTGTTGAAAATTTGCTGTGACTCTGAGGCCAAAACACAGTCTGCTTCTTTCTCTGCTTAATGCCCAAAGTGCAGACACAGGTTTACGCAGTGACTCAGCTTTAAAGGCTGTCCTGTTGTTCCCAGTTAATCCCTTCCAGCAGCAAAGAACCTGGATGAGCAGCCAGGTCCCCACACCAGAGGCACTGGCAGCCAGATGCGGAGCGAAGTTACGAAAGCCGTGGCTCCTGCGAGCACAGCTCTGTAGTCAACAAGAGGGGACAGCTGAGAGGCAGAGATGACATGGCAGCTCCAGGCAGATGTCAGGAAGCACCTGGGAGGGCGGCTGTCAGAAAGGACTTGCCGGCAGCACTCACACGCTGCTGCCACAAGAAACTGCCGCTGGCTGCGCTGGAAATGACGGGGGAGCTGGCACCTTCAGGGAGTCAGCTGGAGGAGAGAGGAAGAGGCCTTGCTCCCGGTTTTCCTACCATATCTGTGTAAAATCCTGCTTCCATCTTGGGTGAAATCTCCCAATAGAGCCATCATTCCCCAGCCCCATGGGACCCATGGCTGTGCAGGGGATTGAGAGGATGCTTGGCCCAAGTGTCTGGGGCAGAGGAGGGGATGAAATGAAGTGACCGTGGGACATCAGGGGCACAGTTTATGCCATGTGCAAGCTGAATTGACAAAATCCAACATAACAGCTTTTCACTGGAGAATCTAGTGGGAAGGTTGTTTAACCAGTGTCATTAGGAAGCCTTACTGTTATTATTTCTACCTCCTTGGTCAGTCAGTGCAGCCTTGGAGGTGATTGATGTGAGCAGAATACCCCTATTCCATCGTGTCCCTGCACTGCTGTTGCACCTTAATGATTCTTGGGGAGGGGGCTGGGGTCTGTAGCAGGAGGGAAAAGCCCTCTTTTTCTCCAAGCAATGGCCCTTCATTGATGGGAGAAGTCACTGTGGAAGATGCTGTGCAGACTCTGTCGTGACTTTCCCCATAATTGCAGGGCAGAAATATTTAGGGTTAGTACTCACCAAAGCAGTTATTTTGGCAGCTGAAGCCTCCTGCTGTCTCTCTGGCAAAGGAGATGACAGGCACCAAACCTATTCTCTGCCTTCTCACTGTTGAAAGTAGCCATGCATAATTTATTCTGCCCAGCTGCTGTCGTGGTACAGTTTTAATGCACACGATTCAGTTACCAGCAGAGCTGGCAGGGACAGGGACAGTCTGTGAGGAGCTGGCTGCAGGTCCCTGAGCCCCTGAAGGTTAGAAAAGGGCAGGTCTGTGCTGTCCCCATCCCTCCCTCCTGCTCACAACCATTGCCATGTGGTCTGCAGCTCACAGCCTTTCCTGATGGGATAATCCATGGCTAAACCCTGTGAGTACCAGATGGAGTTCAGGCCTGTTCGTTCTCTGTGTTAATAACCCAGAATGTCATCAATTTCTTTCTTATGCATTGTGGCAGTTTTAGTTGTTGGTTTGTTGAGGTTTTTTTTAATGTAGTCAGATGGTGAAGTGAACATGCTTTTCTGAGATCCCTAGGGAGTTAGTCCAGTGTATATTTGATCATTGTCAGCTTGCAAGACAGCTCTCAGAGTCCAAGATTTGAAAGCAGAGTTACTGTCTGAGCCAGCATGATGAACAAAAGTTATTTTTCAAATGGGAAGGCTGCAGCCCTCAGCTCCACTTTGCAAATGTGAAACCCTGTAAAAGCTATTCCTTCCAGATGCTCACTGCTGAAACCCTGCTGCTATAAGCACCTGCTCAAAATTAAAGCAAATCCTTTGCTTAAACTTGAATTTAAGCACATTCTTACATGTTTTGCTGACCTGAGGCCCACCACTGCCCAGACCTCTGAAGCTAATGGAAAGAAGCAGCAGGAAGTCACTGCTGGTAGATGGGAAGGAAAGAGGCAGCTCCCTCCCAGGTTCAAAGGGATGAGGTGTAGGATAGTGCAGGGAGGGAAGATCAGCTGTTTTATTCTGACTGCCATCAGAAAGATGAGAGGTGGAGCCTGCTGTGGCTGGCAAGGGACCCTGGGTCAGTAGAATCATAGACTATCCTATGTTGGAAGGGACTTGCAAGGATCATTGAGCCAAATTCCTGGCTCTGTACTGGATGAGAATTGCACCATGTGCCTGAGAGGGTTAAGTTTGTGTTTAGTGATGTTGCTGTTTAACCACTCAAGTCTTGGCAGCCCTGTCCATCCCTCCTGGTCTGCTTGTACATATACCCAGCACCTTCCTAGACTGAGAAGTGACTACAGCAACCTGGTACAGTGCCAAGACTTGTGGCTCTGTTGAGGATGGGGCTAGATTGGACCCACTGGAGGGTCTCAGGACCTCATCACACAGTGCAGGATCTGGGCCACAGGATGCACTCAGCTGGTCAGGGGCTGGGTCCCAGCATTTCCATCAAGTTCTGGATATCAGCATTAGAGAAATCTGCCATCTTGCTACACTTTGAAGGCATGTTAATTCTCAGTGTGGCTTTATCAGCAGTCATTGGTTTCTTTTTTATCGCTGGTGTTTGTTTTTGCTGGGGGGTTTTTCATTTTGAAGAAGGGTTTTGCAGCTTTGACTCAGGCAGTGACTGAGCCAGAGAGACAGGCACCCACTGCCAAGCCCTGCAGGGGTCAGGGACCCAGTGAGCACTGCCCCATGCCCACACAGCTCTGGCAAGGGAACTGCCATGTAGCGGCCTGTAACTTCATTAGAAAAATCACATTCTCTATCTGAGGACTTGTGCTCTTGGTGGCACTGTTTGAGCTTGCTGCCAGGAGCAGATGCTTTTGGGGAGCTGCTCTGTAAAGACACCCCTCCCATTCCACAGCTACCCATTGTGGGAGGGCCAACTTGCACTTGATTTTTTGAGTAGAAATGCCCCAAAAGCTTTGTTTAGCTTGACTCTGTGTGGCTCAGCCATCACTCCTTCTTCCCTTCTGCCCAGCTGTCTAGCAGGGACAGAGGTTGTGAGAAGAACAGAACCAGACTTCTCTGCTGCCAGGCAGTGCTCAGGCCGGATGGGTCTGAGTGTCTCAGCCACACACTGCCACTGAAGGGTGGCCTTAGTGGTGTGAGCAGGCAGCCAGCTCTGGGCCAGCCCTGCTGCCTGCAGCCCAGAGCCGCTCCTGTCCCACTGCCATCCCACTCTGTGCTGGGGACATTGAGGTGTTATGCCCAGAGAAGGTGTCACTGAGCACAGGCTCCCCTGTGCCTTGTGGCCTCCAGAAAAGCAGTGTCATTTTTCTCAGCACAGCCAAGAAGCCTCCAGCTGGGCAGTAACAGCCACACCACAGCCCTTGTGGTTTGATGTCCAGCTGAGAGAGGCATAAAAAGCTTGCAGACAAGTTCAGAGCTTGTCTGGCTACTCCACAAGCTGGAAAGCTCAGTTTTGTCCACCAAGATCTAGAAAGTGGGAAGAAATCAATCCTTTTCCTTGTCACCATTAATTTGAAGTGTTGGAGGTGAATAATTAATTACTTGCATTAGATACTATAAAAATGCTTGCTAAAACAGGGTGCTGTGCCTCAGCTCTTCCTTCAGCAGAGTCTGTTCTTCATTGCTGCCTGCAGCAGGAGGGATGCCTTGGCACTGCAGGAGAGGGGGACCCCAGAGCAAGGGGTCTGCACTTCCTGCAGCCTGGAGGACTTTGACAGCTGGGGCAGGGGGAGCAAAATCAGGCTCCCCTCTACCAAGAACCAGTGTTTGCCTTGACTCGCTGCCGCTCTGGGGTACAACATCCCTGGTGCAAAAGCGAGGTGGTGACAGCCGGGATAGGCAGAGGGCTGGCGTGAGCCAGAGCCGTCCCTCAGCCGGGCCATCCATTGCCATTGCAGGTTCTGTGGAGAGCCTGTCTCACACGACCTCATCCCCACAGCCCTCTCCAGCCGCCTCCACCCACGCCTCCCGCATCGCCGACCCCTCCTTCTCAGTCGACCACGCTGCTGCCGACGCTGCCGCCGAGGAGACCCCCAGCGAGTCCGAGTCAGTCTTCCTCCCCGACTACCTCTTCCTCTCCAACTGCGAGTCAGGCAAGCTCAGCCACAACAGGTGAGTCTGGGGTCTGCCAGATGTGTGGGGCTGGAGCCACCCTCTGCCTGTCCAGGGGTGAAACTGGGGCACACAGTCCCAGGGAGCCCTGCCACTCAGGGCTGGCTCCCAAGCACAATAGGAGACCACCAGCTTAATCCAATTTACAGGGTGCTTTTCATAGCACAGATTAGTGGTTGAGCTTCATATGTTGGTCCTGTCCCTTTCCAGGATGGGTGGCTGAGGATCTCACACACAGCCTCCCTCCAGACACCTGCTGTTGCCCAAGGTGCTCCACAAAGTGCCCCAGCCTCCAGTCCAGCTCAGAGGGAAGGGACAGGTCTTGTCCCAAACTGTGGGGTTAGGTTTTTTGTTTGCTATGTTCTTACAGCCAGGAGAAAAGGAAAGCTCAGGTTCTGACCTCTGTCTCCTTGCAGGTGTGACAGCTGGTCAAATTCAGACAGATCTCTGGAGCAAACATCATCAGACGATGTTTTTGTTGACTCCTTGCAATCCCAGCCCTCCTTGTACCTTGTACAGCCGACCGGTGCTGGCACTGTGCACCAGGACGGAGCCCCATCGGCAAATCCCAGCATCGTGTCCAGGAACACAGACATCAGCAGGCCATCCAGTGACTTTTCCTCCTCTTCTCCACTGCTGGGGACGCCGCTGACACCAACGTTTCAGATTGACAAGAGCCAGAACACGCTGCCCTACGGTGTAACGCAGCTGGATGTGCTGTCCAACACGCCCCCACCACGGCCACCCAAGCCAACGCACTTCTTGGACAGGAGGGGGGACGAGGTGGGCGGTGGGGCCCTCCAGAACGGGCACGCAGGGATCTGCCGGGCTCAGGTCGCTCTGGTGCCCAGGAGGATCTCCTTGTCCAGCTTAGACAACATGAGGAACTGGAAAGGTGAGTGCACTTCCAAGAGGCAGCAAAGCAGCACCAATATGAGGGATGGAGCTGCCCACACGCACAGAGTGGTTTTGACTTCCAGTTGTGCCTCTCTGTCCTCCCCTCTGTGAAATCATTCACCACCCAAAGTAGCACAAAATGCTGCTTTCAAATGAATTAGCAAGCAGGATTCAGGCCTGCCCCTCAGGTTCAGCTCCTGCTCTGTAGAAGCCTCTCAGTATGTGTACACATGGGCAGCAATATGGCTCTGATCCCTTCAGGGTGCCTCATGCCTTGCTACTTTTCTCCCTCCCTCCTCAGAAGAGAAAGCAGTAGAAAAATCAAAATGAGAAGTCAGCCACTGAATTGGGCAATGCCAAACTCTCTTTATACAGGTCGAAGTGTGGGCTTGCATGTGGGAAACGCCTCTGGAGCTGTGCTGCTTTGCTACACCCAGTCTGTTCTATGAGAGCTGCGTGTCTTTTCACAGCTTAGAGTAAAGACCAGGAAGTCAGGGAGACGCTGGGGATGGGATATAATCCCAGCTGAACCAGGGACTCTGCGTGTCCTTGAACAAATCCCACTCTGTCCTTGCACTTCAGTCAGGGCAGTCTGAAAACCTGCTCCTACAGAGCAAGATGAGGCTGCAAAGCAAACTCTTGTCTGAGCCGAGCTGGCTTTTCCACCTGCTCCTGAAACACCATCATCATAAACAAGAGTAACAGTCAAAACCCAGAATGTCATGGTGTCAAAAACCAGCACATGCAGCATGAGAAAGCTTTATTACATGGAGCCACAGAACAGAGGCAGGCAGCTGGAATACCTGGCTGGAAATCATCGAGTATATTGCAGTGATGTGAAAACCTTCATTTCTGATAAGGAAAAAAATGTAAGTTTTCAAGGACAAGCATCCTTTAGACTCCTGCAGTTTGAATGGCCAGACAATGTGTGGGGCTGTTAGATCTTGCTTTTAAAGCTCAGAAGCTAAAGCAAGGAGATCTCTGCTCAGCCTGTTTATCAGTGTACAGACAATTCTTGGAAGGTTTCTGGAGAAACACCCATCAGTGGAATTGCTGTTCTTAATTATCAGCTACATTTGGTTGCTCCCTGAAAGGTGCTGCTCTTGCTTCTGTACGTGTTCTCCTCCAACACAGCTGGTTTGTGTTCCTCCAACCCAATTTACACCAAAATGTTTCTAAGAGGATTAAGTGGCCAAATGTCATATTATGCTGCTGTGCTGCAGGGTTGTCTCTGCCTGATGGGGGCAGCAATGAATTAGTAAGTGCTGCCACTTTTTCTTACCCTAAGTGCAGCTGAAACTATTTGAAGGGTTAAAGTCTGAATTAAAATGTTTTTAACAAGAAAGATCAGAAAAAGAAACAGGGAGAAAGCAGCATTTCCTCACCGGCTTCCCCAGTGAGTGCACTCAAGTTATTAACTTAATTTTTTGCCCTTGCCAACCTGCAGAAGGCGCACAGATGTAATTAGCCCAGAGCAAAGGCAGCGTGTGCTGGTGGAAGTGCCATGAAGGAGGATGAGCTGTAAGGCACCTGTATCCTGGCATCTGCCACAGCCTGGTGCCTCAATGTCTTTTTGCCAAAATAATAAATGCATGTAGCTGTCCCAGGACAGTGGCTGTGTCTATCTGAACATGTATCTGCACTAACAGAATTGCTTTGTTCTTGTTTGGCCTTTTCTGCTGGTACCACCAAAAATGCCCCCAGTTGCAGTACTGACATCTCCACCATAAGAGTGGGGAATGGATTAGCATGGTTGCAGGGATTTAAGGCATTCCCATAGAAAAGCCATTTTCTGCACAGAAAATCCCTTTTCAGAAAAGGATGGTGGTTGTAAGCATCTCCCATAGCTGATCTTCTATGTGCTGAATGCTGGATTTTGGGTTTTTTGGCTTTTGCTGGGAAAATAAAATTGACCTACACCAAGACAAAGGCCCACCTGCACAAGGAGATGTGAAGACTGGTGATTGTGTCTCTGGCTGTTCATTCCTCATCACCTTGAGCCACTTGCACCACATCACCCCTTCTGGACAACAAAGCAAAGAATTTTTCTCCTACCATTAAGTTCCCCCATGCACCACTTTCTGTACAATAACGATTGCTTCCCTGGCACCTTAAAAGGCTCCTAAATAAACTTTCAAGAAATAATGAAATAATATGCTCTATAATAGCCCCTTTTCATATAATTTCCCCAATTTGACAGATGGGAAAACAGAGAACGACTAGAGCAGGAGCTGCATTTAAATTCTTGCTTGCTTGCTCCCACACCAGTCTTTCTCCCCAACTGCTTGTGTTACAGGAAGCATAAGTTACAGCTGGATTATACATGAACAGGTTCCTTGGTTTCATCATACTTAAAATAGATGTAATCACTCTTGAAACGCTACTGAGTTGGATCTGGTCTTAAGTGTCATTGGATTTCCTCATTTAGGAGTTATGGAATCTTTATAAAACTCTAATTATTTTAGAGCCATATGTTTTACTCCAGAATTATCTCTGTAAGGTTGCACTGCCCTATCCCATTTTTAATCACTTTTTTTCCCTTGCAGCAGACATGGAAGGCAGTTCCTTAAGAAGTCGAGATAAGAGGCTTAGCTTGAATTTGGTAAGTACTCTGCTTGCAGAAATTTGAAACACTGGCACATAAACTTCAGAGTGAATAATTTCACATGCTGATATTCAATCATTCCTCTCCTCTGTTCAGCAGAAGAATTAAAAAAATGGGAAACGTGCCTGGCTTTGGGCAACTTCTGGGCTGCTGCTTTGTGGCCTCAGGCAGCCTTTGAGAGAAGAAGGAGGGAGAGTCCTCAATACTGAGCATCCTGTTTTTAAAGTAGATGAAGCCAGGTCTGTTATAGAAAAGGTTACCAGTAGCCTCAAGAATTAAACTGTTGACCAAGACCACCAGAACAAATGGCTTACCCCTTGAAAAAGGGGTCAAAAGAAGCCTATCACTTCATGGTCCTGAGGGATATCTCTTCTTTAGGACATAGGAAAGCAGAGTCTGCTCTCAAAGTGCCTGTGATTGAGGGCTCTCTCAGTCCAAGGCTTCCTGCCTCAGCCTTTGACAGACACGGCTCCATGCAGCACCATCTCACATCACATAGCCAGTCTTCTGCCTGCTGCTGCATACTGTCTTATGTGGGAGATCCTTTGCTGGTGGTGGGCAACTTATATTTTTCTCCCTTCTGAAAGCTTCCAAGGATTATAATCACTCCCTCTCACCACTCAGCCAGCACTAACCTGCATGAAATGATTTTCTAATGCTAATTCTCAGTGATCAGAATTGAGTTGTAGGTCTGTGTCTGCTCTCTCAGCTTCCACATTTGCCAAAATCTAGGTCATCAGGTGTTCTTCTTTCAGATTTTTTTTTTGTATTAAGGATCCTCCCTCATTTTATAGGTCAGAATTACTGCTAGGAGAGGCAAGTGCAGCCTCGCTGAAGTTGGAGGATTTAACCAATAAAGTCACCAAAAAGTTTGGTTCTAGTTTCCAGCAGTGACCCGTGAAGCTCAGAGAGGACTGCTCCAGAGCTGGAGCGTTCATCTGAACTCATGCGTTTGTCTCTTGCCGCTCCATCCTGTGCCTCTCTGAAAGGCCCCTCCAGAACAATCCCAGCCTGGGTTCGGCTCAGGTGTGTTCCCAGCTCACAGCAGCTGCCGGCCTGGAGGGGGCTGGCTGTGCATTAATGGACCCGTTTCCCTTTCCCCCCCTTGCTGGTGCAGCCGTGCCGGTTCTCCCCGCTGTACTCGACGGCCGCGGACAGCGCTGAGGACAGCTACGTGCCCATGCGGCCCAGCACCTCCCCCTCGGCGCCCGGCTCCGACTGTTCCCCCGACGGATACATCCCCATGAGCCCTGGCTCGGCCACCTTCACCTTCCCTGTCGTCAGCACTGAAAAACTCACCAGCCCGTTGCCTGAGCTTCCCTCGGACGTGGAGCCCCCTCCGGTGAACCGAGACCTCAAGCCTCGTAGGAAGTGTAAGCCCAGACCTAAAGTGCAAAGCCAGGGGGTCCTGATGGTGGGGACAGGAGTGACCTCCTTTGACAGTGTCCTTGGCACGTCTTAAAGCAATTCCCCCTCTGGAGGATGGGCTGAAATGCTCTGTGTGTGTGACTCACAGCGCTGTAGCCTGGGATGTGCCTGCAGGGTGGTTTGGGAGTGGAGGAAGAGCTTCCACGGCTGCTTTTGCAGTCAAAGCCCAGGTGGCTGCACGAGCACAGTGCCCGGCCTCCCACAGGGACTGCAACCAGCCAAAGGGACATCACCTGGGAGAGACAGCAGACTAAATCCTGCCACTGAAGTACACGTGCTCCTGTCTCACCCGCTCTCTGACCTGCCAGGAAGGGGGCATCCAAACACTCAAGTACTCAGACTTGATGTGTGGGCTGCTGGTTAAACCCTGTTGGGTAGGCACAACTGTCTTAGTTTAATTAGGAATTTTCTGCAGATGCTTTTGCTGATGGTCATTTTCCACTTCTGGTTTTCATGGCATGTCCAAAATCTGAGTTGCACTTCTAGAGAATATACTGGGAACAAAATTCAGCTTTGAAGTGGAGAAATGGCCTAAACCTAACCTATAGTAAAGCTCTTAGGGTTGCAGAGCCACAGGGTTACTCAGAAATCAGTTCAGGCAGTGCTACTGTAAAGTGGGGACAGACATTTAGACTATTGCCACGAAGAAAAGCAAACTCATATCCTTTCTTAAAGGGTTTTGAGAGTGGTGGGCACATGTACCTTGACTGGTGACAGGAATGATCCTGATTCCATGTATTAGGACCATTCTGTTCAGGACAAAACCCAAAACCTGTTACAACCTGTAGGCTGAACAGCCTCTCCACAGCAGCATATGCAGAGCATATTTGGGGCAAGCATATGGATCCTGTGGGGCATTTGGTCTCTTCATGCCCACTGTATTTATTCTGTTATTTTAGGGTGATTGGAGGACTTTGCTTTCCAGCACTGACCAAAGAGGTCATTTGTTACTGATTTCTGTCTTGGTTATGTTCTGTGAAACACTCTGTTAGTTTCTTTTTGTTAATATAAAACTACATTTTTCTAAACAGTCTGTACTTTTCATTGAAAACATAGTTCCTTTTGTATTTACTTACAGCACGACCACCTCCTCTGGACTTGAGGAACCTCTCCACAATCCGGGAGCATGCTGCCGTGACCAGGACGTGGACTGTGCCTTAGTAAGTCAACAAGAAACCTGCCATTCCAATCCTCCGAGCGTGGAATAGAGTTAAAAATTACTTATCCCATCCCACAAGAAAGTTTCCTGGCAAAGTCCACAAACAAAAATTCCCCAGGGTTCTTCCTTTCAGTACCCCCCAGGCCTTTGCTGTCTCTAAAAAGCAGGGCTCCTTTTCACAATGGGCAGCTCCAGAGGATTCAGCATCATATTTTGAAGGTTCCTTTTGAACAGCCTGGAGCTGGCCTGCACTCTGGTGTGGCTGCTCTGATGGCTAAAAGCTTGGCATACCTAAACTATGATAGAGCCATTTTTGCTCCTGAAAATTAATATAGCAGAGGAGAACCAGATCAGATAAAGATCTGCCTGAACTGTAGACTGGGTGTAGAATTCTGCACTGCCACACAGCAATCCAGACTTGAACTGTTAGTGTGTCCTTTTGTCACTAGAAATTAGTTGTTGATAAAACAAATGCTTTTGATCCCAAAGCCCAGGTAGTATGAACAGATGATACTGTTGGGCTCCAAGGGCAGCAGAAGACACATCTTCAGGGAACTTGTGAGCAGGGGAGGACCACAGCCTGCTGTCTGGGGGGGTCTTGGCACAAAAAGAAAAGCAGCTGTGCTGAAGTGTGCATGCAAAAGCCAGAAATTCCCACCAACCTCCTCTGCACACCCCAGGCACTCCAGAAAACTCGGGGTTTTGCTGTCATGAGTGCCAGACAGGGCGTTTCCACTCCCCCACTTCAGGATGTCATGTGAAGGGCAAAAGAGACACGAGGTGGGCAGTTTCTCAGTTGCAGAGCCCCCTCTCACATCCAGTCCAAGGCTGGTTAAGCCCTTTGGCACTGCCTGTGAGGGAAAGCCAATGCCCTGCTTCCCAAGCATCCCTGCCAGAGCACTGAGGTTAATCAGTGCTGACACAGTGCAGAGTCCTGAAGGATAATGAGCTTAGGGTGAGTTTGCATGTTTTACACCAACAAAAATTAAAAGAAGTTGTGCCTGAAACTAATACAGTGAAAGGAATTATGCTGTTCGTGCTGCACAGAGAGGCCATCTAATTTCCTATTAACCAAGCCCATTGTGCTTGCCTGTGGTAATTTATTCACCATGCACCTCTGAGAGTTGTGTTCATGGGAGAGATTTCCTGGTGCAAGGGCTGAGTCACAGCCACCTCCACAGCACAGGTGGCATGTGTTGACACTGTGTGTAAAGCCAGACAAGTTCCTCTGCATTTACCTCCAGTAGCGGATTAATTCACATCAGTCTCTAAAATGTGGATACCTGCACAGCCAAGTAACTGCCCCCATTATTACCCAAATGAATGATAGATAGATAGATAGATAGATAGATAGATAGATAGATAGATAGATAGATAGATAGATAGATAGATAGATAGATAGATATCTCTGTGCCCCTTGATGGAGAATTGCTACAATATTTTACACTTTCTGTCATACCAGATAGCAAACTTTCATAAATCCCAGAGAAAAAAAATCAGCAAAATCACTCAGCGATACAGCACACTGTTTCTAGAACTAAGGAGTGGCTTTGGACATCCTCTCCATAAAGGCTGCAGCCTTAGTGTGAGTTTATTCACCATATGGACTGTGTCAGGCTTTGGCTTCATTTCAGTGCATCTGTAAGATGCTTCCTTAACCTCTCCTGTGTTTTTCTTCATAGCAATCGAATGAGCTTTATCTCACCAGAAAGAGACGGTATTAATTCAGCAAGAATATTTGCCAATTCAGTTTCCGGAGAAGAGGAAGAAAGTTACATTCATATGGTAATCTTCATTTTCACACAGCCATCCTTTGCTTTATTCTGCTCTGTCACACTGATGGAGAATGCAGAAGTTTGTTTTCTAAGAAAAAACGTTGAGGAGGTTTGTCCTTTGCCTTCTGGTTTGTTTTTTTTTTTCCAAATGATGAAACGGTTTTAAACCACAGACACTGGGACCAATTTACAGAGAGATAAGGGAAGCCCTTTTCCTGCTCTGCAGAACTCAGCTGTTCACCCACGAATGTTGCTGAGCAGTTCCAAGAGATCACAGGGATCAGCCATATTTACATGAGAACTCATTAAGACAAAGGAAAATTAAATCTTTTCACCTTCTAAACTGTGCCTTGCAAAATCTCCTAGGAAATAACAGAAAGCCGTTAGTGCACTTCCTAAAGAAACACACCAAATATTGTACAGAAACAGAACTCCCATTAAAGTCTCTTATTGCTTCTGCTTTGGCTGGTGGCACTAACCCCACTTCCCATCCCATGAAAGAAGAACATCTGGCTTTGTGGCTTCCTTTTCTTCATTTACTCTTTAGCCATATCTTGCAAAAGACCAGAATCTTGTTTTTCTTTGAATTTTAGGTGGAAATGGGTCTCAAATCCATTCGTCTGAGCCAACGTCTACAGATCTGGCTCCATAGCCAAAGCCCAATACCAATAGCAATAAAAATATTTTGCAAAACTGACCACAGTCTCCATGAACCATAGTTTCAGATTTTAACCCACATCTCTACCAGGCTGAAATCTGCTTAAGAGGGCAGTTCCAGTTGTAACCATTCTCCATTTGATTTTTCTAGTCAAGGAAAACCTGTCCTGTGTTTGGGGTTATCTGTGATTTTATGAGATTAATTTTCAGTTTCTAGATTTGAGCAGAATTCTCACAATTTCTTCAAATTCATTAAACAACGATGTTTAAGAGGGGACCCCTGCAAATTTGAGCCTTCCAAGGGCTTGGATTGGGAGGCTGGGCACAAGTCCTGCTTGATAAAATTGAGTGTAAATCAGCTTGTTTCATTTGTTTTGCCAGAATTATGAGGAGAAAAAAGCTCTCACAGTTTCTTTATGCCATCCCACAATTATCAGTGTTATGCTGTGGTTAGTAACCAAAGGCACCTTTAGCATAGAAAATTACGTGGGTCCTGACTGTTCTCACTCACATTCTGCCAGGCAAATCTCCCAGCTCACAGCTGTGATCCTGTTTCCTTCTAGGATCATGTTTTAAGAGCATTAAAATTTCTCTTCTTTCCTGACAGGAACACAGACAGGCCACATCTCCATACAGTGGTGCTTTTCCATGGACAAGGAAATCTAACCTTGATTACTTAGCACTGGATTTTAACTCTGCTTCCCCATCCCCTGTGCAGAAGGTACGAGTCATTTGAAAAATGCCACAGCCTCCTGTCTTTTTGTCTGCTGGGAGGAAATCGGGACCCAGGGTTGCATTCTGCTAGGTGCATCAAGTTCCATGATGAAGCCAGTCGTGTTTCCAGCTGACTGTATTTGTGTCAGGGTCAAGATTAATGTAATAAAAGTGTGATTAGGGTGCCGACAAGGTGTCCTTAGCATGACTCATGGGGATGCCGTTAACAGGAGCTCAGCATGTGCAGCCACGAGGGCTTGTGGGCAAGCTGGTTGATGCTTGCAGGATCTCTGCATGCTCCTTCATTCTCATCAAGTCTCCACAAAGCCTTTCTTGCTAGTTTTCCCCAGGATCTCTTTGCAGTAACAAGTTTGAAGCCCATGATAAATTCATGGGGTAAAACTATACCATCTCTTATAACCTGGCAAAATGTGCATCTTTATTCTTGCATCACCAAAACCATTTCAATTTCCTTTGCAATGCTGAGAAAATACATTCCTTGTTCCAAAGAACTTCTAACCTGTCCAGGTGGTGGGTAGGTCCCACTGCAAAGCAATGAACTGTTGTCAGTTTTGGTCATTTTATTTCCTGTGTATCATTTTCCCCATCAGCCGATACTCCAAGTTGCAAAAGACTCAAGACTCTTAAGCTTTCTTATTTAAACCCTCCCTGTGTCTAAAATCAGTTAGGTTATCCTTGCAGCAGGATCACTCAGATGAGGAGAGAATGATTATCTGCATGGAAATAGCCAGCACAGCATGTTTCCCTCGCTTGCTGTGCTGGGCTGAGTGACAGGGTGACAGATGGATAATTATAGCTAAAGCAGGCTGTAAAGCAATGCTTTTGTCAGCTGATGTCACTGTGAGCTTCAAGGTGAAGTGAAGCAATCAAGGAACGAGGGAAAGGAAAAACAGAAAACCAAGCTAAGTTTCACTAGCACCCCTTTTCAACCTGAAAATTAATACATTGTTTTTTTCCTCTCTGTCCCACAGAAACCTTTTCTGTCTGAGGAACAGAGAGTGGACTATGTCCAGGTAGATGAACAGAAGACTCAAGCTTTACAGAACACTAAGCAGGAATGGACAGATGAAAGACAATCAAAAGTGTAAAGGAAGATTTGGGATCTGGAGGGGTTTTTTTGCACTGGAACCACGATGTTAATGAAGCAGCTATCACAGTAGAGCTCAAAGGCAGAGAGAGTTGTAAGATGCTTACAATCTGTAGAGGCATTTTTACTGGAAACCTTTGATTTCAGCTGGAAATAGTATGTTGAGTGAGTGAGTGGTTCACTGATGACTCAAGTAATGCATTAGCCTTTTTACTTCCCTTACCAGTAAGCTACATGGTACCATTTTCTGGCATGATTCTGCAACGAGTCATACACTTAACAAATCCACTACAAGTTGCATTAATCTAGTTTGTCCTGCCTTCTCCTTCTGTTGCATAATTCCTAGTTGCTAAAGCTATTTTTTGATATTCCTGCAAATGCTGGAGGTGCTCGGAGTGCTTTTACGGCAGCGGGCATCTGACAGGTTTTGGTGACTAATCAACTAAGGGCTAAAATACTGAAACAATAAAAAGAACTTTTTTAATATATAGTGCTTAAGCAAAGAGAATTTTGAAAAATATTTTTCCCCCGGGTTTAAAAGGTCTGACTGTGAGCTGATGCTGTCAGAACTCAAAACAGGACTGTGTACCCGTGCGACTGGAACGCATGGTCTTTGACCCTCTGGACGACGGGCATTGTATTAAGCTTCTTCTCTCCATTGTGGCTCATACTTGTTGCTTTTCTGTCTGATTCCTACTGATGTTTTCTCCCCCGTCTTGAGAAGTGTCTTCGGCACAGCACAGCTGCTCTTCTAGCAGGAGGCTGCAGCCACACAGCTCTTGGCTGGCCAAAAAATAGAAAGGGAAGCTGTGAGCCTGTTTCTGCAAGCCTTGAGAGAACTGGCAAAGGATCAAGAATGCTTTCATCTGAACGGCAGAAGAAATGCCATTGGAATTGCTGGTAGCAGTCGTCAAGCTGATTGTTTCACTAGACCCACCCCCCCCAAAAAAAAAGAGCATTAGGAAGTGCAGCGCGCTCCGAGAGAGGCCGGGAGCCTGCCAAAACAGGACAACAATGTGCTCACGCAGCGTGAGGACCTCTGGGCTCAGGAAGCTTATCTACCTTGGGACTTGTTACAGGCACTATCTCAGGATGCCATATGTGTATAGTTTATAAGATATTTAACTTTAAACGCTTGGCTGCAGTCTTTATTTCACAGTGGCACACAGCCACTTGACTCATGGAAGTAGGCAGTGACGCCGAGTGACCCACACTGGATTTGGTCTCACAGGCTTTGCTCCTGTAGGTGAGTCCCAGTAGCCATAAGAGGTCTGATCCTGTCAACATGGACAGACAGACAGGACCCTTACAAAAGATTTCTTCTCTGACAGTGCCAATTCGCTGGCCTCCCTTCATGTGCCTGTTGTTACCATGTGGCATTGCTGTAACCTGACATCCCAAAACTGCTGATCTACCCAACAGAGGTCATAGAAACGTCATCGCAGAAACCACTGGCATTTCAAGGCTCCTACTCAGCTTCCTCCCTACAGCTCCTCTGCTGCAGCCATTCAGGCACTCTGGGGTGCCGAGTCACACGTCCTGCGGGAGAGGCAGCGCAGCCAACAGAAACAGTTTTCCTCCTACCTCAAGAGAGCTGAAGGGCTTGCAAGTCTCACTGCTTCTGTAGCCCAGCCCCTGGGGATCTGTGGTGACCAGGCTCTCACTAGGTTACCCTGCAAGAACAAGGTTCACCAGCGCCTTCACTGACTGGGGCAAACCGGGCACCCAGGCCTGCGGGCACCAAGTGTCCCGGACTAGAGCTGCTGGAAAACCGGGGTTACTCCTGCAGAGAGCTGACCTGCTGTTCCCTCCCACTCTGCTCCTCTCCCCCTTCACCAAAGCTCTCGAATGAAAGTTGATGTTCATAAAAATTTTGAAAATAATACCAACGTTTCCATATATATCTTGTCTGTCTGGTGTGAAATTTAGTTTGTTAAAACCCAGCCGTTTTGTCCTCTAACTGATTTAGCAGAGCTGTGAGCACTCATGCCCTGGGAATGGTATTGTGAGAGGGGCAGGGCATTTGGAGAGAGGCGGTGGAGATCTGCACCTGCACAGAGGTGTCAGAGAGAGGGAAGCATGGCAGGGCCACAGATACTGAGACCTTTGCCTTTCTGCTCAAAAGAATTGCCTTTCTTTCAAAGCGTGCAAATCACACGTGTTGCTGCAAGCTCTTGGTGTGCACTGATGTACTGAAAGGGTTAAAAGACCAGCTAAGAGGTGTTTTAAATTAGGGGCAGACAACCTCCACAAGGAGCGGGTGAAGTTCTGTTCTGCTGCTGCAGATCCTGGATTGTGGAGTGATGGCAGGGCAGCTCTGATGTGGATCGCAATCACGTACAGATCGGCTTGGGTTTGACTGGAGTGTTGCTTTTCATGCTGTCAGAAAATCTTCTGAAGTGGAAAAACACCAAGTTATTGGAGACAACTGACTCGCTTGTTATTCTAGTTTATTGTAAAAATATTTAAACTTCAACAAACCTTGTTAACGGATCATTCAGAAGTTTAGAGAAGAAAGAGCTCTCTCGGGATTTTTACTCCCCTAAAAGGACATAAGCATATAGCTTGGCAGGGACTGTCCTTAGATCAGGATGGCCCCTTTCAACTTCCCGTGTCCCCTGCTTGCCCCCACAACACTCTTATCTTGATCAAATGCTGCTCACTGGTTTCTAAATTTCACTTTTAATTAAGAGCCAAGTTTGAGGGTTTATTCTGATTTTTCATGTAAGGTCTGTTTTTACCCACTGCTCCAGGGCCCATGACATGCATTCTTGTGCAAATACAACACATGGAACAGGAGCAATTAAAAAATACTGGGGAAAAAAAAATTAAAAGCAGAGGAGTCCTCCCCAAAGGCTTTTTTTTTCTTTTGATTGGGTCAAATTCCACAATACTTCAAAGAGGGTAAAGAGAAGGAGGATGGTGGGAGGATGGCAAATGCCAAATCTGCTGTGGCCACCCCACCACTAAGGATTTGGGTGTGAAGGGAGCTGCAGCAGCCATGACTGACAGACCTGTGGGCCAGCACCTGTAGAGCCAACCAGTGGGAGAGGAGGGGTGTTACAGAGCAAAAAAGAGTCACTGTTTAGTTAAGTATGTTCTTATCCTAATCCCTTGGCGAAAGAGGAAAGAAAACCTGAAAACTGAGTCAGCTTTTGACAGTGTCATGTCTGAAAATACAGCCCAGGCCAGAGCCCTTGGTTAGTACTGGCTCTGGCCAGGCACACCCCTGATGGTGTCCTCTTTTTGCCATGGGTCTGTTATTTGCGTGTATTTTTTTTCAAAAGTGTAATGAGAGCTGATGCAGGAGAGGCTCTGCACCTCAATGAGCATGGGGCAGACAGTGGTCCCTTAGCAAAGTCTTGTCTGCTGAGGGAGATGGCATTGCCCAGCCCAGGTCTTGTAGTGCCTTCTCCAGCACTGCTGGGGCCTCTTGTTAGAAATAGGGAGAAGCACTGAATGAGCAGAATAGTTTTAGTTTAATTGGAAATGTCACCCTGTGGAGGTGCTGGGTGAAGCTTGGTTGCTTGATGATGGGGAAAACAACCAAGCTCGATGGTTTGAGTCCTGTGGTTGTCGTTGGGGCCATCAGCTGGTTCCCCCCACCGATGTGTTTAATATGGCCTTACTCTGCACTCCTTCAATGGCCACACATTTGAGCAAGGCATAGCAGGTCCACAATTCATTTGCTTTTTGGACCAAACTGCATTTTACATTTCTAATTCCTTTATGACAGGAGTCAGCATTGATTTCCTTACTGGCAGAAATGAACACTTAACCTGAGAAATGCAAACAGCCATGTAACTGGAGCGAGGTGTTTTCAGCCAGCTCACTTTGCCAGTGGTAGCGCCTGCTTTCTTCATTGTCACTAACTACATCCTGGATGTAGATTTTGGAGTTGAATTCACATGCAGTGATTCAGAGGTTTAGTAATTCAAAGACCATAAGATGCTGTGATGAGAGCGAAGCACAGGGCAATGCCTTCCCTTTGTCCCCCTGTTCCGCAAAACTTGCTCAGGTTTAAAAAAAAAAATAAAAGCCACCAAAATAGCAGACTTTTGCCATGTCAAAGCCAGGATATTTTTTGTTTTCAAATAAAAATAGACTTTTGTCTTGTGCAAATGAAGCATTATACATTTTTTTGTATTTGTAAATCTGTGGGGAAGCATTAAACAGTCATCTCTGTTATGAAGGGGCAAGTCGTTGCTAGAGGGAAGGGGCTCACCTTCCTCATGCTTCATTGTAATGTTTGGTGTATATATTTGCACATTAAACTGTATCTTTTTTCTAATAAATTAATATAAAAAGTAGCTGTGATCTTTAATTATTTTGATAAGTGAAGGTGCTCTTGGGATAAGCTCCCACATTCTTCATTTAATGCTTTTCCATTTTTTAAATCTCTTATTAGGCAGTGACTTGTTCGTATAAAATATTTGAATGCAAATTCAAACAAATTTGCAAACAGATGTCATACACCTGTGTATCAGGGAGATTATTTGCAGAATAATGAAGAACTATGAAGTTGGACTTGGACTCCTGTCTGTATCCTCCTGAGACAGGGTGAGCTGCAGCCCCCCAGCCCCAGCTCCTGACCATATCCCTGCTGCTGCCACAGCCAAAGGGCAGGAAGGGGCTACAACTCCTGACCAACCATGTAGACCGCAAGCACAAATTTATTCAGCACATGCTCTCGGCTTGGATACAAAGATAGTTGTTATTTAACCTGGTCTTTTAACTGCTCTGTGCTGAGGAGTGTAGTTGCTGGTAATATAATTTCCACGTGCAGCAAGCTAGGGATGTAGGATCCTTTCAATATGCACATCTTGGGATTTGGAAGATGAAACGAGGCAGTCCACGGGAGCAGAGCTGAGCAAGCCTTGCTGCTAACAAGCCAGGTAGCTTGGAAATAGTTTATTTATTGCTTAAGGCTAGTGCCACTTTTGGATCTGCATGCTTTGTAATCCTGGCTGGAGACCCACTGTGGTGCGTTGAGGGAGGTGTAGTGCTTAGAGAGCCACTGATGGAAACTTGGCTGAACAGCTCAAGACACACAGACACGTGTGACTTAGATAAGCCTTCGCCTGCAGGCTTGATAGAAGGGAACTGAGTGACATTTTGTGTTTGGTCTTCAAGGGAGGGCAGGTCAGACAAATAAAAGGTCAGATAAAGTCTCACTGCCGGTTCACAGCTCTTCCTCTGCCCAGCAGAGATGGGAACAGCCCTTTCATCAGAGAGCACTCCCCAGAAAAGAGACCTCCCTCTATTGCACCTACTCTCAGAGCCCCGGAGGGAAACAACTGTGTCAAAGCCATCATCAGCCCTGCCACCATGGAGTGAGCCAGGAAGCTCTCAGACTTCTCACATCTCAGTGCAAAGTACTTAAGTGATTGGATAATAGTAGTAATAATAATAGTAATAATAATAGTAGTAATAATAATAATAATAATAATAATAATAATAATAATAATGATGATGTGAAAACACTGACAGCAAAATGTCTGGATATGTAAGCATTTGGATCTATAGAGGCTGGCCCCTCTAGTTACTTCTGCAGATTCAAACCACAACAAATACTTCCCCGTAGCAAAAAGCCACAGAGCAGCCAGCCAGGTAGCAACACCAGGTTATCTTCATGGGGTGTGAAACACAAACCTCTCCAAAAAGGCAGTAACTCCCTATCATAGAATCATAGAATATACCTTGAGTTGGAAGAGACCCACAAGCAAACACCGAAGTCCAGCTCCTGGCCCTGCACAGCACAGCCCCAAGGATCATGTCATGTGCCTGAGAGCATTGTCCAAACTCTTCTTGAGCTCTGGCAGGCTGAGTACTGTGACCACATCCCTAGGGAGCCTGTTCCAGTGCTCACCCTCTGGGTGAGGAACCTTTTTCTAATATCCAGCCTTTTGGCCCAGTGCTTTTTGCCTCTTCAACTCTTTTGGTTAAAGTGCAATTGCTTTGGTCTTTTTTAGCTGGAGATGCTCAATAGAGCATCTGCCTCAGAAACAGGCATTCCTTCGTAGTCCTTGGGCTCTGTATCAACTCGAGGCCACAGAGGTGATATCTCATTCTCTTCAGGAGATCTCCAAGAGTTTTGGCAAAGGAGCCATACTTTACTTCTGATTTTTGATGTGGTCTTTGCAGAACAGTGACTCCCTCCAGGCCAGTGGCAGTAGCAGAGACAACACTGAATTTGTGGGGTCCTAGTCCTGCAGTTTTGCCAGCAACTTATGCAGGCTGCACACTGTGTTTTGACAGGTCTTAAGATCTGCATTTCCCCATCAAACAGCATCTAAAGCTCCTTTGCAGTTGTTTAGGGCAGAGAGTGCAGAGGGGCTCGGCTATCAGTTTATACATATTTATGGGAGCGCACTGGGAGCCAGGGGTACCACATCCAGTGCAAACAAAGGATACACTGGCAGAGGCTCAGCCCATTCCCACCTGGGGAGCTGATCCCAGGCCCTGTTGTAATGCAGGAGCGAGCAGGGAGCAACCCAACCTTTCATTCACTGTCCTGTTTTGTTCTACTTTGCTTTTCCTTTCACATCCGATTTTAGCATAAGCTCATTGTTATACAGCCCAAACATCCTGCTCTGACAGCTTTGGGATCTTGGCATTGGCATATCCATCACTGTGTAAGAGCTTGAAAAGCCCTTGCTCTCTGGTGGGCTCTCATTGAGGGCTTTAAAGCTTAGAGCAATTGGAGGGGGTGTTTTCATTGCATGTGTCTGTGGTGGT
This sequence comes from Falcunculus frontatus, assembly GCA_013398115.1. NCBI lineage: Eukaryota > Metazoa > Chordata > Aves > Passeriformes > Falcunculus > Falcunculus frontatus. The sequence continues at coordinate 1,163,825 of VZRV01003823.1, forward strand.
TGTTGCAGTTCAGTTTCCTCCTTCATTCAAAATGCTCCATTCTTTGTCCAGGAGCTCAGCTCCTTGGAATTGTCTCTGACTATGCTGTTATCTTCAGATGTCTGGGTTTGCTACTGCTGCTGTCATTTCTTAGCATCCTTCCCCACATGAGCAGCATGGGGGAGACCTGCTCTGTATTTTTCCCCAGAAGGGAAAAACCACAGATCCCTCCCATGAAGCATCCATTCTGCCACCTACTCCAGGGGAATATCGCTCTGCCAGCACCTTGGTTTTCCCTGGGAAGGCTCAGGGTGTTTTGTAGAGTTACACAACAATGAAAAGGGCAAGACATCAAATAGAGGCAGCACTGGCAGGTGTCTGCAAGCACTTGAGGAGTTGCCAGAAGGCAAATACAGCTTCTTCCTTTAGATTTCCAGATCGAAGTTCAGGACAAGCTTGAAGTGCAACCTTTTATACAGCCTGAAAGAGAGAACTCCTCTACAGAAAGACACGGAGGATTGAGCAATACAGGGATTAGTAAAATCCCTGAGGTCTCCGTAACTCCTCCATCTCTCTGTTTGGCACTAATGTAGCTTTCAGGAAGCAGCCAGGCTTATCAGGCAAAGGGAGACAAAGTTTCCACAAGGAGTCCTAGTGGAGCCTGGGTGCCTCCACCACAGTGGCATCCAGCTGAGATCCCTGTCAACATCCAGAGTTTGGGACACTGAGCTGTTCCCTTCAAACCTGACCTGCCCCAGGACATGCCCGACCTGGGACTGCGTTATCTCAGCACAGCTGTGCCCTGGTGCAGGCAGCCCCAGGAGGGCTACAGGGACAGACTGACCCTCTCCTGCCTTCTGCTGCTGCTGCTTCTCCTGTCAAGCAGCCTCACACCCACAGGGCTGTGCCCAGGCCCCTTGGGGCCCCAAAAATCCAGAGGCTGAGAGATTTGCCCTTGGCCATAGGTGCAGGTGACTCCATCAGTCACATCTTAGGATATATTCATTCAGTCAGTCACATCTTAGGATATGTTCCTTCAGACTGTGAGCAATTTATTTTAAAGTACTGAGCAAGCCCAGTGTACTGACACTGGCAAATGAAGTTCCCCCAAAATGGTAAGGGCTTCCCAGCAGAACATTTCTCTGGCCTTTGGTGTATATTTTATCCATGAGGCAGGCAGCAGGACAGCAGGCAGTTTACAGTTCAAAAATAAGAGATGTCTTTTTAAAAGTGTTTTTAAAATAAAAACCAGAAGATTCATCATTTCTTTGGTTTAACTTCCTCCACAGTTAGTCAGAAATCATCAGGAAATGGCACCGAAGGAAATCCGTCCTGTTCTGCCTGGTCAGCACAAGGAATGTGCTCACGCAGAGGACAGTGAGGGGGGGCCCTGCCTCTTCCCAGGCAGAGCTGAGCAACGCACCAGAGACAGCTCAAGAGTGAACTTGCATGACATGTAAAGACAAAATGACAGGGAGACAAAATAAAGATGGATTTCCACAATCAGCACGCCCAGAATCTGACTTTTGCACTACATGAAAATTTGGAATAACTCCAGAAATGTCAGTAATTCTTTTTTCCATGTTTATATATAGCAAAGAAAAAAACCCAAAAGCACACTTTACCATCCATACACCACTTCAGACTTTTCTCTAAACAGCTCTGACTGTTAAATGATACCCAAGGCTCAATGAATAGGTTCATTTCTACTGCAGACCTGCCCATCTCTCTTTGCTCCTCTCACCAGTGACCGCACCATTACTCCTTCCACAATCCACAGCTGGACTGGACTGGCTCAGAAGGTGCTTGAATGTAGTTGTTTACCTTCAGCCTCTGTGGATCAAGTTGGGATGAAAAGATGTTTTGGTGTTACTCCATCAGGTATGGTTACCCGTACATTTGTGGCTGCAAAACCAGAGATGTGTAAGCAAAAGTCCCATCCTTTTCCATTGGCAACATAATGTTAATCCTCCTAAGGAGCTCTTGCTAACTCTTCTGACCACAGTTCACTGAAAAAACCAGAGGGAGGAGCACCTGGAGTGGCTGGTGTCTACTGGGAGGAGGTGAGAATCAGATGTGCAGGAACTGGGGGCGAAGAGAAGAGCAGCTGTATCCATGAGGTTTATTTCAATCCTGCAGATGAGAGACTGCATAGGAAAGGTTGAGTAGGTGAAAAACCCCAAACCTCACTTATACAGGCTAGTACAAAGTCTGTGTCTTCTCTAGAAAGAGATCACAGAATCACATGTGAAAGGGACCCACAAGGATCACCGAGTCCAACTCCTGTCCCTGCACCCGACCATCCCCAAGAGTCACACCATGTGCCTGAGAGTATTGTCCATGTTCCTGTTTAGAACTGTACCTGTCCTACATTGTTCTATATCAGTGAGTAACCTGTGCCAGGTAAGGCAGCAAAGCATTGTGCATTAGCTCTTCCACCACTCTTTAGCTCTCTCACTTGTGCTTCCCCTGAGGAGACAGGCACTGCCAGGCTCACCCTCACGGCCTCTTTGGTGTCACAGAGAGCACAGCCTCACCCATGCTGGCAGGTCCCCCGGCTGCTCCAAAACAGATACAGAAAATACCCTCTACAGACAGAGAATCAGGTGTGTCCCAGCCTGTATACAAAGCCTACACCCAGAAAGGGAAAATGGTTCTGAATTGCATCTTGTGTTTATCAGGATTGTTTTTGCTATAGCTGCCTTTGATCTGCTTCCTGGGGAAGCAGCAGGTTCAAGGAGCTCTGTGGCATAAGGAAACCTCTGAGGTCCTTCTGCCAGGGAAAGGCTCAGCATGGAGCCTGTGCCTGGCTGTGGGGACGGCTCTGTGTGCCCACTGGCTCCAGCATGGGGACATTGGCTTTGCCTGACATATCCATAAGCTGCTGCTTTTGTGTAGAAGCCCTGTGCAAGTTCCTTTTGCTCTGTGGATCTAGAGGAAAACACACCCCGCTGCTTGCACCCTGGGGAAAAGCCTCAGTCTTGTACCTGGAGGAGGGAAACCTGCAGCCTCAGGAGGAGGCAGAAAAAATCATATTCCACCAGAAGCCTTGCCTACAAGTACTGTATCTTAGCAGCTGGTGGGATGTGCTTTCTCAATAACCTTTTAACTCTGGTCAAAAAATACTAAAAAATCAGATTTCTCTGATAACTCTGACACTTGCACTGCAGCCAAGCAGAGTCCTCTGCTTGGAAAACATTGACGCAAAGGCTTCCTGGTGCTGCAGAGCAGCAGTCACTGTGAGACAGGATCAGTAACTCCAACCCAGGGTTGAGCAACCTGTTTGTAAAATTGTGATCTGGCCACTTCCCCGGGGAGGTGCTCGCTTCCCCTCCCCACCAGCCCTCCCAGTACAAAGGGCCAAGGGCAGGGCAGGCGGGGGAAACCCAGTGAGGAAAGCTGCAAGGGTGAGACAGTGCTGAGCAAAAGGCAAACCCTACCCTGCTGTGCCCAATGCCTACCTGCTGCTTCCACAGGGAAATTACAGTCCAGGAGCCTCCAGTGCATTCAATCCCACTTTGGTGGGAGGTTGGCAACAGCTTTAGGGTAGGCACAAGGTGTCCAAAGATGTCTGTGGCTGAGTGGGTGGGAGCTCAGGGGAACACGACTTCCACATCCCAAAACATCACCTTTTATTTTGGCTTGGAAAGCATGCAAATAGCTGTCCTTCAAAAGGTCTAGAGATAATCCTTATCTGCTGTTCATACCCCAAACAGCAGAGGGGAGAAAAAAAGGAAACTACTTTGGTGAAAGAAAGCTCTTGGTGCTGGCAAAGGCTTTCAGTAGTCATGGGATCTACTTTGTGCTGTGATTGCTTTTTTTTAATAACCATCCATGGTGATGAGCTCCCCCACTTTCAGCTTAAGCAATAGCCACGAGTGGTGGTTGTGATGGTTTTGGACTCTGGGAAGACAGATAACATCAATAGCTGAGGGCCATCAGTCTTGCTCAACAGCTGAGGGCTGCTTGAGCATGTGCCAACCAAAATACAGCTGGTATGTACATATGACCATAAGTCAGTCATCTTGCTCCATAAATAGTAGGCAGCCCAGGGCCTGCTGAGCTCTCCTGCATCACAGCAGGCTGCAGGACAAGAGCTGCCCTTGAGTAGGGACACCTACTCCTTGAGGCTGAGAGAATCCTTGTCACATCAGATGAAGTGAATTGGGAATAAGTGTGCCAAAACTTTGAAATCTTAGCTAAGTGATACAAAGAATTGGCTGGGCACATACAGTCCTTCAGACATAAACAATTGACCAAGTCTTTGTCTATGTCTGGATACAGCTGCATACAGACTCCCCTGAGAAAGAAGTTTAGAATGCAAGGGGGTCCTTCTTGAACCTTGTGTCTTAGCAGGAGGGTCCCCCTGACACTTCTGTCTGACCTGTCCTCTCTGCAGTAAGTAATCGAGCATACCTTGCCATATCTCTACTTCTCTCTTACAGGTGAAGTGTGTCACTCCATCTGCGACACAAACCTCAGCAAGCATCACAAGGCAAAGCCAGAGGAGAGAGAGAGCCAATGGATCTCTTTTGGCCAGTATCTCTCTCTCTTGTCCTTGCAGCCAAGACCTGGGGGTGCAGGTAAACCCAAACCCAACCTCTGCAGCTACCAAGGCAGAGAAGAGGAACAGCTTCCACTGCCACCTTAAATGCTGATCTTCCATCTTAACTTGTGAAACCTTTCAGGGGGAAGTGGTCGATCTCAAGCTGTTGTTTGGAGTCATTTTCATGGAAGTCTCCAAATAGATGTTACGTCTCAGTGCTGAAGATGGCATTTCTTAGGAAAATAAGCAAAACGCTGTTGCCACAGACCATATTTTATTGATGATGGTACTGAAGAGAATGAAGTTCAGCTGTATTTCTCTTGCTCCCTGCACGCCCACATGTGCCCACAGCAGAGGGAAACAAGTCTAGCATCAACTCGTGGAGACTTGGGCAAAGCTGAGGGGAAATCCAGGACTCAGGCCCTCAAGTTAAAGCAATTCACCCGGATTTCTTCTCACAAAAGGGCATTTTTCATCAACTGCTTGGTAATGAAATCAGTTGATGTGCTGTTTTCACTGATGGTAAATTGACTGTAGAATCATTGCTGCAGTTGCCCGTTCCCAGCCCCTCAGTGTCCACTGCCAAGGTCCATGATATCCAGTCTGCTTCTACCAAGGCTGAGCAACCCGACTCTTGGATTTATCAAAGCCAGAATTTCTGGTATGGGTTGTTGTTTGTAACACCAAGTTAGACACACAGGACAGAGCCCAAGGACAGCTGTCAGGCAGGGCTCGCCTCCTCCTCCCCGTGTCTCATGCTGTCAGACACCTTCCTCACGTGCTTGTTCTTCACTTCACAACCCATCTGAAAGACTCTCAGCCCTGAGGGGCTGCAAGTGAAATAGTACTTACTGGAACTGAAAAACAAACAGACCTCTATCTGTATAAAAGATTTTTATCTCTAGAATGTGTATATATAGATATAGCTTCAGGACATATATATACATGTATATATATATATATATTCCCAAGAAGCAGAAGACATCTGTCTCTCACACTGGGACACAAGAGGCATGTGGGGGCCAGCCTGGAGCTGCACCATTCCTGTGGGAAGACCAGAATTTCCATTTCTGTGTCTGCCTGGCTGCCCAGTGCCTGCTCTGCTATCCCTGTGCACACCAAAACCTTGGAGCCTGTGCCCACCCCTGCATCTCCCTGTGCTGACTGGGAAAGGGACAGGAAAGTGCCTGTTTTCCCTGTCACCTTCTCCCGTGCAGAGCTGCCCCGGGGGCAGTGTGACCACCAGCAGCTTGTGCTGTGACAGGGATGATGCAAAACACCAGCCATGGTGACTTCAGCTTTCAGCTGCGTTTACTGCTATTGGAAATGTGCTCTCTCATGCTCTCAGTATCTCGCAGGTCTGAGCCCATGGTGTGGCTCCTGGTGCCAGGGTTTTAAGGGTCGGTTAAGACAAATGAGGTGCAGCCACCTGTAACAATTTTGCTCCTGTTCCCTGATCAGGTCAGTGATGGATGACTACAGCCAGGTTCACTCATACCTGCTCACGTTGCCTGTGGGATTCACTGCAATATTGGTCATCAGTTTTGGATTGCCAGAAGTGGCCCCTGCTGCTGCGCTGGGGTGGGACTGGTGACACCAACTCTGCAGCTCCTCACCACCAGCAGTGTCAGTGCTGCCGTCACAGCGTTCTGGCACACAGAAAGACAGAGGTGTGAGCACTGCATGAGCTGGAAATGTCTTGGTACAAATATCTCCCCTCCAGTGTCTCGGGCTCCTTGTCCAAGGGAGATAACCAGCGGTATCAGGCTGTGCCCAGGCATAGGGCTGCTCTGAGCACGGGTGCACCAGCCACAGGGTGGGAACCTGCCAACACCCAGAGGCTTTAAGGTGGAAGAGCCCTGAGCTGTACCACGGCTGTCCACTCCATGAGAGTTTTTCATGCAAGAAGCTTTGCAGTCTGATTTTGTTATTTTTGCCATGTTTTGTCTTCTGAAGCGGGCAGACAACTGTCCATGTTAATGCAGTTGTTTTTACCCTGTGGCACAGGCACTTCTGGGGTTGCTGGATGGTTCCCCAGACACCCCATGGACAGTGGGGTGGTGTTCCTGGGCCCGGACACAGACATATCCATCCCCCCAGGAGCACAGCACCCATCACAGCTAATCCTGGTCTGAAGTTGGCCCGTTGCTCCCCACTCCAAACCCATGACCTCCAGGGGTGGGTGGCACTGTGGTGAAGGATGGTCCGACTGATGGTGTCTGCAATAAACACCCTCTCTGGCTGCCCAGCAGCCTCTGCAGCCCTCACAGCCCCACGCCCTTCTCAGCTGCTGCCTGGAGAAGAAAGTGATGCCATTTCCTTCATGAGCTCAATTCACAGGTAGCCCTGCTGTGGCCATGCTGGCACTATCAGTTCTCGAGTGGGGTTTTCCTGCTCCCCCCACTGTGGCTTTCCTGGGGATGAAAGAGGGGACACAGGAGCCACCATTACCTTCTCTTGTGCAAGTTCTGCTGGGTGTAGGGACACCTGCAGGAAAAGGCTCTCTTTTCATGACACTGCAGAGCCCAGTGCCTGTGACTGCGTTGCCCTGTAACACCAACCCCACCACTGTGTGAGGAGTGGAAGGCTCATCCATCACTAAGGTGGTGTGTGTACTTGCATACTAAACCCCACACTTGCATTCATCAGAGGAAAAAGCTGTCAGAAGTGGGGATTCATTAGGGGTTGCCAGTACTCCCTTTCCATTTTTGCTGATTAATTTTATACACAGAAGGGGAATTCCTGCAAACACAGGACTGCAGTTGTGCTATGATGTTTAAGGGCATAGGGAAGGTGAGACCCATGGGAAGAGGGGATAATTTTGAATAGGCATGATGGTGTAGCTGGAGAACACAGCAAATGGCTTTTCAGCATACAATGTCTCTGTCACTGCCTGCATACTCTTTCAGCTGGCACAACCTTAACAGTTCAAAAAACAATAGCTGCCAAACCAACTTATGGTAATGCAAAGGCCAATCTATAGCTGGGAAAGTAATAACAAAGGGCAGCTAACAAACACTTTAATTTTAGCTGATCACAACGAAAGACAAAATAAACCCATGCTCATTGAAAGCAAGGTGTGTGCACGGGCTTGTGCTGTTAACACGTCTGTGTTCCACACTTTGGAAATGTGCATGAAATTTGGCCACAGGGCTTTCAGCAGCAGCCAGAGCATCCTCGTGCCAGCTGCCTATGGAGCACAGGGCGCTGTCCTGTGCTCAGCATTCCTGTGCCCTGAAACGTCCAGCCCCTGACAATTTTCTCCCTCCCAGGCAATGGTGGATACCAAAACATCACCTCCCTGGCGATGCTACTTAGTGAAACCAGCTATTTTACAGCTGATACTTGGCACACCCACTCTCACCTCTAGGATGATGATGGTTTGTGTAAAAAGAAGGGAAGAGCAGAGAAAGGAACGTGGCACTGTCTGCTTGGCTGACTTTCTAAAAATACCATGCTCAGCTCTCTCATCTGCACGGTCAGCACAGCAGATTCTCCCGACCCTGCCAAGCTGATAGGATCTGATTTTCAACATGTTTTCCTGTAAGATCACACTCCATCCATCCCCTCCCCAGTAATTCTTGAGCCCACTGCCCACCTTATTATCAAAGAAGTGAATGTCTTGAAAATATTAAGGTCTTGAAAATTTTGTGAGAGCAGGTAATCAGGCTGAGGAAAAAAAGAGGCAAGAGAATGAATTAGACCCTGGGAAAAAAACTTGAGTGGGAGTCGGTGGCTATTAGACACCAAAAAAAAAATCCACCCCTCACTTAAGGTTTCTCTCTCATGTGGATTCATTGGTGTTTAATAAAACGTGAACTTCCATTTGAGTTTTTCCTGTGGTTAGAACATTCGCAATGTGTGGCTTCTCTGATGTCTTTTAAGCAACAGAGTTGTGCTGCAGCCTTGGAGAATTCAGTCTGACAGTCCCCAGGCAAAAAACCATAGAAAATTATCTGTTAGTTTATTTATTGGTTCTGTGGCACATGGCACTGCTTGTTAGGAGCAGCATTTCCCACGAAAACAGGCAAAAGGACAAGCAGCAAAGGCAGGTTGTGTACGGTGGGAGCCTCCCCATCCGACAGCACCTGCTGCAACACCAGCTCAGGCTCCTTCCTCCGCTGTGACCAGCCCCTCATCTGTCTCTAGAGGTTCTCAGCTACCTCTGTGAACACCCCAGTTTTGGTTCAATTCTTAGTGCTTGTGCTAAATGCTAAATTCAAGTATCTTTATTCAGTTTATTTTAGTTTGTATAAAAAAAAATTAATGTTGCATTTTAAAAAAAAATCCATCTCTTGGAAAATTTTGAAACCACTGTGTTTCAATGGCATTGACTCAGTGCTCATTCCAGCAGCAAGGTATTGCAAACAAGCATTTCAGTTTCAAAACACTTGTGACTCTACTGTTTGAATCTAATTCTGTTTTTCCCTTTCAGGATCAGCTTTTCAGAGGCTTGTGAGCCCTGAGTAACACAGTGAGATGCCTTGATGGCATCTCACAAGTGCCTAAGCTCATCTGTCCAAGCCTTTTTCTGGATTGTTTGGGGGGTTTTTTGCAAGTCTAGATAAAAGGTATGTGCTGGCTTTCCCTTATCTTCCATTTCACTGACACACTCGAGGAACCGAAATGGAAGATTTTTCCTTTATAACCATCTGCAGCTTTGTCCCTATTTATTCCTGCTTAGCCAAATGTCTCATTTTTATTGTTATTTTTAGTTCCAATTTATTTATTTTGTATGAAACTAATGCCTGATGGGTTGTAATTTCCAGGAGTGCTTTAAACCGATTTTAATACAAGATTGGTTTCCATTGGCAGTGTTATATTTTTTTGGAGGCTGTGCTGCTAGCTCCTTCCTCCGTTGCCATGGCACAGCCCCATCGGCCCCGCCCACTCTCCCCAAATCCTTTTTCCCCAAGCCAGGTATGCTCCTTTTCCTTGGCAGGGATGGAAACATTGTGAATCTGCTTTGGTCCACAATTTGTATAATTTTATTAGGCCGATGATTTTATCTTTCTTGCTTCTCCAGGTTTTATTGAGTCTATGGTTAAAATGATGAGTGTTAGGGCAGGGAGTGGCTCTCCTGGTACTGATCAAGGGTCCTCCAAGCCACAATCTCTGATGTTTCCAAAACAGCTCCAGCACCTGCATCACACCTTGTCTCATCCTCCTGAGCCACCTCTCACAGAGAGGCCCCTGGAATGAATGCCAAGGTGATGGAAACAATGGATGAATGCATCGATCATCTGTCAACCCAAAGCCTCTGAAATATTTGGAGCAGGGCTAGCCATGCCACTTCCTCAGGTGGCATTTACACTTCCTGAGGTGTCTGCTAATGCCAGCAGTGACTGTATCAGAACTGCTCGGTGCACACACACACACACACACACACACACACAGGGTTCTGGAAAATAAACAGGGTTTGTCCTGGGACAGTCCCAAAGTCAAAACTGAGCCCTCCCCCCTTAAACCAAGACTAATCTTCCAAGCCTAAGCCTCGATCCTGAATTTGTATGAGATACCCCACTCAGCCCCTGCTTTTCAAAACCCTTCTCATAAACCTACTCAGGAAGTAACAGACCAAACCAGGACAGGCTAGAGTAATTATATTACACCAATTGCATCATATTGTAGTATTTATTTTGTTTTCCCTTTAAAAAAACATTGAATTGTAATGTTAAACAGAGAAGTCAGGCAAAGGGGATTTCCACGAACCTTCATCAATTGCTCAGTAGAAGGAACCAGAACAGCTTCTTCACCAAATAGAAACTCTTTCACAGGGAAGTACTTCAGAAATAAATCAGAAATCTCCTCAAGTATGTTGTTATTGACAGCCATACACCTGCAAGGAACACAAGGAGCCTAAGGGCAGGAACGGCAGCCAGCTGCTGCAATGGGAGCCACGGGAGCTCTGCCTTTCTGCCTCCCAGCACTTTTTGCAACTGTGGCATAACTCCAGATTAGTTTTTCCTTCCCCTTCTTTCCTTTCCTCTTTCTTCCCTCTTCTCTATACAAAGTCAGCAATTTAAAAGTTCAAACTTCACCAGCAGTCAAGTTTGAGAGGCAGAAGTTGGAGATGGCTGAGAAGAAGAGGGACAGCTCCCAGGGCCAAGTCCTGCCCCAGGTCCCTGCTCCTTGGCAGGGGCTGGATGGGAGAGACAGAGGAAGCGTGACCTTCCCTCATGTGACAGGAGAGGGCAAAACCAGCGTGTGGCTTTTAGCACTCCTACACTGTTGAGCACAAATTTCATGTCTGCAGGGCACTTGGAAAAGGGGCCTAAAGGCCCAGGGATTGTGCACAATTTTTGCATCTTGTAGGCTCCAAAAACAGCCCTGAGGCAAACCTAGTCACAGCTCAGGGTCTCTTGAGGTGAGGTCCTGGAGGAAGGGGCTCATGATCTGATCTTCTCATATTTTGCAGTTATGCAAGGTTTGAATGAATCCAGCTATAGAGAGTCCCAGTTCTGGAGTTCAATTTCTTATCCACATTTTACAACTCAGAGAGAGGGAAACAAAGATCTTTAAAAGAGACTGGCAGAATATGGTACCAATAAATCCAAGCTGACAACAGTGTGTGGAGTTTTTTCCTGTCATGTCTCTGTTCAGGTCAGAACTAGTCAACTAATATTGAAACTCCTTCTGATATTATGCTTTTTTTCTCAAGGCACTCTGCTTTGGCCAAACTCATGGAAAACCGGGAGCCAAGAAGAAAGAGCTCTCAGTGCCCCTGCATGGAGAAAGGCTGGGGCAAGGATTCACTCACTGTGGCTGGAGCGCTGGATCAGGAAATCAGCCTCAAGCCCCCATCTCAGCCCCCAGGAATCCCATCTCTGCTGCTGCCATGGTTTGTTTCCTTCCCTTGCAGGCAGCATGGAACTGAGGTCTTTCTCAGACACTTCAGTGGCCTGAACTGTGAGAGAAGCAGCCTTGTTTACAGTTCACTCTTCCATGCAGATGTGTTACTGGCCAGGAAAAATGCTAATGACAACAGTTTAACTCTCCTGGGTTTAAGCTGGGACTGAACAAGCCTGAATAAATTTAGTTTTATAATTTAGATCACAATCACAGTATTAAAAAAATAATAATTTAGTAGTGATTTTTATCTCAACTCTATCAGCAAAACAACAGCCTCCAGTAAGGTAGCTTCTGCTATATTTTGGATTCAGTGCTACTGAGCAGATGGTATTTATTGACAAACCTGCTGCTAAACTGTTTGCATTCCTGGGGCTGTAGGTACAGTCAGCCTGCAGCACATTCACTACTCATTACTAAAACACTCATTTCCCTGGAAAACCGTCTGTGTCATTCAGTCATAGCAGAAGCCCAGAAACCTCCATTCCCTCCATGGCCACTATCCCCCAGCACTATTTATATGCATCCAAGCCTGGACCACGTTTCCTGTCTGAAGCCTTCATTACCTGCCCCACAGTAAACAGAGGGCAGCAAAATGAGTGAGAATGTAAATTGTACATATAGTTTCCACTTTTCATCTTTACAAAAATGAACTAAAACATAGATGCAGGAGAGTGGCCAAGAGCAAGGCTTTTTGCATTAGCCTGGGCAGACATCAGAGCCTGAAGGGCTATTTCTTCCCCCAAGTTACAAGGGACAGGACAAGAGCAAATATTCTCAAATAGTGCCAGGGGAGGTTTAGATTTGATATTAGGAAAAATTTCTTCACCAAAAGGGTTGTCGAGCATCAGAATAAAGTTGTCCGGGGCAGTGGTAGAGGCACCATTCCTGGAGATATTTAAAAGCTGTGTAGATGTGGCATTTGGGGACGCGGTTTGGTAGTGGATTCAGCAATGCTGGGTTAATAGCTGAACTTAATGATCTTAAAAGTCTTTTCCAACCTAAATGATTCAGTGATTCTACCTGCAGCCATCCACGGGATGCGCAGGATGGCCTGAACCCAGAGCAAGTCAATGCACTGACTGAAGAGGAATGTTTGAGCTCAGATTTGGGCCTGACCAGCATATTGAGTAAAGACCAAGCCATGGCAATGGGAAAAACTCAAGTCAGGCACTTCTATCTGGAATTTAGGCTTTCTAAAGAACAAAATAAGTGAGTCCCTGCTGGGGGAGGAGGTAGTACAGAATAGCTGCTGTGCTTCAGCTCACACCCTCCTTTATTGCAAAAGAGCTTCCCTGTTTCGACAGGCCCTAAGAGATGTAGACATTTTTAATGTGTATTTAATCTTTACATCTTTTCTTACTGTTTTGATGTTCCCTCAGGCTTTGAAGATTCAAGATCATTTTTCCCCAGAAACTACAACTCTCGAAACAAAAATAAGGCAGTTGGAAATTGCCTGCTGACAGTCAGACTAAGAGGTTGTAACTTTTTCCAGCAGAGGAAACGTTCAATAATTTAATATCAGTGACCATGTATTAATGCATTTATGCCCTTAGGTCTATAGAAATCCTTCATTCACAACATTACACACCCCAGTTCATAGGACCACTAATATTTGTTCAGTGTTATTGTGCTTTTCAATGGTATCAAAAGAGACATCTCTGCTGCTGACCCTGCTCGCCTTTGTTGTTCTCTTTACACTTTATTGGGTCAGGCTGGAATGGAGTTAATCTTCCCCACAGCAGCCCTTATACGGCTGTGCTGTGTACTGGCATTCCATTTTAATATTTTCCCCATCCCTCCAGCTGAGGAGGGGGAGTGATACAGCAGCTTGGTGGGCATCTGGTGTCCAGCCAATGTAACCCACCACAGCCCTTTTTGGTGCCCAACAAGGGCAGCTTTGTATGAAGCATGTTGTAGTTACCGCAGTTAATAAATTACAAGCTTCTGTGTGGGTCACGGAGTCTGTTGGCTGCTTCCCTATTTTGCTAAGCTTAGAAACAAGATCCACCTGATTGCACAGGTATCCTGGAATAGATTATGGACTGGCTAGAAGGCAGAGAATTTGAAGCATTGCCTGAGGAGGCAGCTTGTGCCCAACAGGCACCACCATGTAATGAGCTATCAGAAATGGAAGGCGTTATGCTTTATTTACTGATGGAAGCTGTCATGTTGTAGGAAACCTTTGGAAGGGGAAAGCTGCTGTGTGGAGTCCCACACAATAATTCATTGAAGCCACTGAAGGAGAAGGTAAGTCAAGTCAATTTGCAGAACTGAAAGCCACCCCATTATCCCTAGAGACTGCTGAATGAGAAAAGTGGCCATACTCTGTCTCTACACTGACCCTTGGATGGTGGTTAATGCCCTATGGGGGTGGCTACAGCAGTGGAAGAAGACAACGGGCAGCATGGGGTTAAACCCATCTGGGCTGCTGCATTGTGGCGGGACATGGCTGCATAGCCAGAAAACATCATTCTGGAGGTACATCATGTGCATGGTCACATGCCCAAAAGCCACATCATCGAAGAACATGGAAACTATGAACAGGTAGACAAAACTGTCAAAATTGAAATAGGCCGGGTGGACCTGGACTAGGAGCATAAGCACAAGCTATTTGTAGCTCAATGGGCCCATGAAACATTTAGGGAGAGACAGAACATACAGACGGGCTCATAATCGAGAGGGGGACCTGACCATGGAGGCTGTCACACTCATGGATGTGAAACGTGCTGCAATCAAGCGAGTTAAATCCCTCTGGAAGAGAGGGGGGTGGCTGGATTTTGTTACGGCGAGCCCTGGCAATGGACTACTCTGGACACAGCCACGAAGGTGCCAAGGCAAGCGCTACATACTCCTGCAATGGGAGCAACTACCAGGAATGAACTGGGCTGAAAAAGAGTGAGGTTCACAAGGAATTGAGTAACTGCAATGATGACACAAACCAAGCTGGCGTTAGTGCCCAAGAATTGAACATGCTGCTTCTCCTGTCCTGAGTACCCACCTTTAAAGATGGGCTCAAACTACAGCCTGTTCTTGTGAACATTTTGGAGGAGTAGAGGAAACCCACAGAATGGGAGAGTGTCTATTAAAAGACAGAGGCTAGCAGTTAATGAGAATGTATAAACCTGCGTGCTGGGTATAAAGACGGTTCGAGTATGCAGCATAAGTTGGTAAGAAGACATTTCAGTAGTCCTTGTTCCCTGTGGTCATCTCACGGTCAATAGGGAATATGCTGAAGCAGTTAAGAAACACCCTCTATGTCGCACAAATATTACGAAAAGACAAAATTTTTGTGTACTAGTGAAATACGCAGTACAGTGAATGCAAATGTTTCCTGCTTAATTGCTTTTATAGGTGTACCGCAATAGCAGACAGTTGGTGTGTGGCGGTCTACCCACATATTTATGGAGTATTTCATTTTAGGGATAATGTAAGCAAGAGAGCTTTAATCAGCACCCTAAAATATGAGTTGACTGTCAGAAGCTGCTAGATTTTTGTTTATAACACTCGTATTCAGCTGCCTCCTTTTTACTCTCCTTACTTTTTGTATTTTTACTTCAAAGTAAAAATAACTATTGCTGTGTTCTATTTGTGAGTGTTCACACTTATATTAGTGTACTACAAATGCAGAAGTTAAAAAAATACTCCTCCATGGAATGGTCTGGGAAGAGTATTTGTTCTGACTGAGTAGTAGTGATGCTGCATTTTTTTGTCACAGTACTGGGTCTGGCTGGGATGGAGTTAATTTCCTTCATGGCAGCCCTCACAGGGTTGTGCTGGGTATCAGTAGCTGGAAAGGTGTTGAGAACCCACCAGTGGTTTGGCTACAGATGAGCAGTGTTCCACAGCATCCAGGCTGCAGCTCAGTCTCTTCTCCCAAGCAACAAGTGGTAGGTACAAGAGGAATTGGCCCACAGTTGTGCCAGGGGAGGTTTAGATTGGATATTACAAAAAATTTCTTCACCAAAAGGGTTGTCAAGCCCAGGAACGGGCTCCGTAGGGCAGTGGTGGAGTCACCAGCCCTGGAGGGATTTAAAAGACGTGTAGATGTAGCACCACTTGGGGACAGGGTTTAGTGGTGTGCTTGGCAGTGACGGGTAAAGGGTTGGATCGATGAGCACAAGAGGTCTTTTCCAACCTAAATGATTCTACAGCCCCTTGAAACCGGCTCAGCATGGGACGTTGACCTCTTTTTTTTTTTTTTTTTTTNTTTTTTTTTTTTTTTTTTAAGACGTTGCTTCTGAAAGTAAAGTCCGCAAGAGAAAAGAAAACTCATCACCACAAAAACTAGTGTAACCGGGTCTAGCAGAAGGTGTCCCTGCCCACAGCAGGTAGGTGGAAATACGCTATCCTTAAGGTCCCTTCCGACCCAAACCGTTGCGATTTGTGATGAAAATCTCATCTCCATCATTCCCCTCGTCCACCCCTCGACAGCACGGCCCCCGCTCCTCCGTCGGTGCTTCTGCCACCGCAAACCCGCCGTGACGACTCGGCAGGTTTTATTTTTAATTCACACCCACCCACGAAACAAAGAGCCGGCGGGCAATTCCCTGAAAGGAGGCTGTAGCCAGGTGGGGAGTGGCCTCTTCTCCCAGGCAGATAGCGACAGAACGAGAGATGATAGTCTCGAGCTGCACCAGGAGAGGTTTAGGTTGGACATTAGGAGGAATTTCTTTTCAGAAAGGGTGATTAGACATTGGAATGGGCTGCCCAGGGAGGCGGTGGAGTCACCCACCCTGGAGGTGTTTAAGAAAGACTCAGTGCCATGGTGTGGTTGACATGGTGGTGTTCGGTCACAGGTTGGGATCAATGATCGCAGAGGTCTTTTCCATCCGAGTTCATTCTGTGATTTTGTGGTGCTGGGGGCGGCGAGTCACGGAGCGCCTCGGAGCTGCGGGGGGTGGATCCCCACCGCCCGCGGACACCTGAGGCCCGGCGGGCGGGGCGGCCGCGGCTCCTGCCCCGCTCCTGCCCCG
>VZRV01003824.1:3717-14752 GCA_013398115.1 Falcunculus frontatus
CCCAGCTCCCCCCAATTCCCCCCAGTTCCCCTCAATCCCTCCCCAGTCCTGCCACTTCCCCCTGGCTCCTCCTGCTCCCCCCAATCCCTCCCAGTCCTCCCAGTTCCCCCTGGTTGCTCCTGCTCCCCCCAGCTCTCCTTAATCCCTCCCAGTCCTCCCAGTTCTCCCCGGCTCCCTCAGCTCCCTCAGCTCCTCCCAGTCCTGGTCCCAGTTTGGGCTCTGCAGATCCAGGTGGGGATCCTGTGGAAGGGGATGGGAACCCTCGGTGTGACTCCACCTCATCCCAGGGGTGTCCCAGCCCTGCTGGTGTCACCGTGTGTCCCCAAATCTGGGGTGGGGGACGATTTGGGGAGTGCAGGAAGAGGGGAGGGAGCATGGAGAAGGGGAGCCCTCAGCCAGGGGGGTTTAGGGGTCCCTGGGATGGGATTAAACTGGGATGGGGGAAGGAGATCCCTCAAATCTGGGGCTGTGCAGTGTCCTGGGGGTGTCCTGGGCGTGTTTGGGACTCCCAAAATCTGTGGGTTCACAACTCACCCCCAGCTCTAATTTCCACCCTGGGGATATTTGGGATCTTTCAAATCCAGGGATTCACCAGCCCCCAGCTACAATTTCCACCCTGGGAGTGTTTGGGACCCTCAAAATCCAGGGATTCACAAACCCCCAGCTCCAATTACCACCCTGGGGATATCTGGGATCTTTCAAATCCAGGGATTCACCAGCCCCCAGCTACAATTTCCACCCTGGGAGTGTTTGGGATCTTTCAGATCCATGAGCCCCCAGCTCCAATTTCCACCCTGGGGGTGTTTGGGACCCCCAAAATCCAGGGATTCACAAACCCCCGGCTCCAATTCCCACCCTGGGAGTGTTTGGGATCTTTCAGATCCATGAGCCCCCAGCTCAAATTTCCACCCTGGGGGTGTTTGGGACCCTTCAAATCCAGGGATTCACAAATCCCCGGCTCCAATTCCCACCCTGGGAGTGTTTGGGACCCTCCAAATCCAGGGATTCACAAACTCCCAGCCCCAATTACCACCCCACTTCCTGGGCTCATTCCAGCAGGAATTTCAGGCTTAGCTGGTGCCCGGCTCTGAAGAAACATTTTGGGTCGGATTCCGCTCATCCCGGAGACTTGTCCGTTCCCGTGTGTGTGAGCTTCCGAGTGGAAAATCAATTCCTAATGCACGAACCTGACTTTTACATTTCGGGAACGCCGGGATGGTGCGGTCTCGAGTCACTGATCCCAAACGCCTCATTAGCTCTGGAGCGAGCCGGGCTCCCGGAGGAGGAATGGGATGTGAATTATTCCTGCGACACCGGGAGCGATAACGGTCCGAGGTAATGGGATCTGACACGGCCCCGCTCCTGCTGCGCTAATTCCTGATTCCCTAAATCTGGGGCAGGGCCAAGGCCGGGCAGGGACACCCTGGGGACTGCAGGGGACTGGCGGCGTCTCTCCAAATCCAAAATTTCAGGGTTTGTTTTTCCCAGTGTCTGCGTGGTCCCAGTCCATGAGGGGATCCCAAATCCAGTCGTGACAGCCCTGTCCTGGCTTGAGATGATGTTCCATCATCCCAGACCTGGATCGAGGACAGCTCCATCCTGGATTGGGATGATGTTCCACCTTCCCAGACCTGGAGCCAAAAAATTCCCATCCTGGCTTGGAATGACGCTCCATCCTCCCAGACCTGGAGCCACGACAGCCCCATCCTCCCTCTGGATGATGCTCCATCTTCCCACCTCTGGAGCCACGATGTTCCCACTTCCTTGGGATGATGCTCCATCTTCCCACCCCTGAAGCCGTGACAATCCCATCCGAGCTTGGGAGGATGTTCCAACCTCCCAGACCTGGAGCCAAAAAATTCCCATCCTGGCTTGGGATGATGCTCCATCCTCCCAGACCTGGAGCCAAAAAATTCCCATCCTGTCTTGGAATGACGCTCCATCCTCCCAGACCTGGAGCCACGACATTCCCTTCCTGGCTTGGGATGATGTTCCAACCTCCCAGACCTGGAGCCAGGACAGCCCCATCCTCCCTCTGGATGATGCTCCATCTTCCCACCCCTGGAGCCATGATGTCCCTGTACTTCCTTGGGATGATGCTCCATCTTCCCAGCCCTGAAGCTGTGACATTCCCATCCAAGCTTGGGAGGATGTTCGGACTTCCCAGACCCGGAGCCATGACATTCCCAACCTCCCTTGGGGTGATGCTCCATCCTTCCACACCCAGAGCCCCATTCCCATCCTGGTTTGGGATGATGCTGCATCTTCTCACCCCTGGATCCAGGATATTCCCATCCTGGCTTGGGATGATGCTCCATCATCCCAGACCTGGAGCCACGACATTCCCATCTTCCCATGGGATAGTGCTCCATCCTTCCTGGTGTGGCTGCATCAGGGACTGTCCCAGCAGCACCAGGAACATCCTGAGGAACATTCCAGGAGCTGGGTGACAAAGGCACTTGGGAATGTTGTGCTCTGAGGCCTGGGGTCGGATACGGCCTCGCCCCGTCCCCACAGACAGGATCCGGCTTTTCCCAGGATGGGACCTGGATCTGGAATGTGGGAATCCCAACCACTCCAGCATCCTGCAGGCCATGGAATGCTGGAGCACAGGGATGCAGAGCTGCCCTTGTTCCATCCCGGCCCAAATCCTGAGGGATCAAACCCTCAGCTCCCAACTCCTCCAGCTCCAGGGGGCCATTCCCAGCCTCTGGAGCTGCCTGGCACCACCAAAATTCCCCCTCGCTCCCATCTGTGGATTTTCCTGGTGGAAAATCATCCCACAGACCCAAGGAATCATTTCCCCCTCGGCTTGTGGCTGTGTCCCTTTTCCCACCCATCGGACCTCCGGGAGCTGCTTGGGATCCTTGGGATGAGCCCCTGGATGCCAGGAGATCCCGGTGTGGTGATTCCAGAGGCTGAGGGATGGAGTGTGGGATGAGAAACGGCTTTTCCCATCCGTGGGAGGTTTGGTGAGGAACAACAACAGCAGCTTGGGGTTGGAAACTTCCCAGTTGGGCAGGAAAAAGCCATTCCTGCCAAAACTCCTGGCAGGAAAACCGCGGCTTGGAACTCCGGGCGCTTGCGGGGGAGTTCAGGGAAAGTGGCTTCCCTGGGAATGTTTGAGGCACCCTCCCACATCCCGGTGTTCCCTGAGGGGTGTCCAGCTCCACAGGGATGCCCCAAGGCTGTCACTGAGTGGGACACGGGGACATTTTTCCCTCCCAACCCCCTCTCAGCGCTCAGAGCCAAAATTCTGGGAATCTTTGGCTGCTGGGGGGGGTCCAGGATGCTCCCGCCCGCTCCCACCTCCTCCCAAACATTCCTGGGACAGGGATGAGGATCCCAAAGTGCAGGAGGTGTTTAACAGCACTTAGGGATGGCCGCTGTCACATCGATGTCCCCGACACCGCTCTCGCTTCCAGCACCGCTGGGAATATGGGAATTGCGGCGGCTGATCCGTGCCGGATCCGTGTTCCCAATCCGTGTTCCCGCTTTGCGACATCGTTTTGCATTTTGCTCCTCGTTTTTGCACTTTTCACGCTTTTCCGGACCTGAACCATCAGTTCTGGCAGCTGGAGGCTGCGGGAGCCCCCCCTTTTCCTGCCGCAGGGATGCGGAAGAGTGGGAAGAGCCGTTTTTCTCCCAAATCCTCAATTTTCCTCCCCATCCAGGGCCGTGGGCAGTGACTGAGGGTGCCGGTGCCATGGGGGCTGTGAGATCCTGGGAAATTCCCGGCTTCCCAAATCCCTCCAGCCTCATCCAGCCAGGAGGGATCCTTGAGTTCGGGGTGCTCCGGAGGATGGGAGAAGCAGGGGGATGGGGAACCCTCGGGATTCCGGGGAATGGGACACGTGGGAAGTGGGAAATGCTGCAGTGGGGTGGCAGTGCCACAGTGGGACAATGCCATGTCCCAGACACATCCCAGACAGGGTGGGAGTCACTTTTCCCTCCCTCAACTCCAGGACAGGAATTTCTGGATTTAACCCCCCACAAGGGGTGGCAAAAATCCCTGTGGAAAATCATCTCCAGGCTGCAGCCCCCATTCCAAGCTATCCCGGCTCCTTCATTCCCAAATCCCAGCTCCTGGTGGAGGGAAGAGGGTCTTGGGTGAGGTCCCAGCACAGTCCCCAGGGGTGGCTTTGGTGACAGGGCCAGCAGGGTGGCGACTGTCGCTGGGTAGAAGGCGACACCAGGACACATCTGTGCACAGCTGGGCACGGGGAGGGGGCACTGGGGACCCCAGCCCCCCCTTTTGGGGACCCCACAGAGGCAGCGCTGCTGCAGCCCCCCCGTTCCGTGCCCCTCACGGTTTGTTTTCCTTTCCCGGAGAACTCCGGCTGACCCGGGGCCGGGAAGAGCCTCTGGAGCGGGGGGAGCCCGGCGGGACCCCCGGAGCAGCCTCCGGAGCCGCCCCCTCCTCTCGGTAATGGTTTGCAGCTGCCTCCTCCTCGTCCTCCTCTTCCTCAGGGGGGGCTGGGGGACACCATGGCAAAGCCAGGGACACCCGGGGAGGGGACACGGGGACAGGGCGGGCTGGGGGACACCATGGCAAAGCCAGGGACACCCGGGGAGGGGACACGGGGACAGGGCGGGCTGGGGGACACCATGGCAAAGCCAGGGACACCCGGGGAGGGGACACGGGGACAGGGCGGGCTGGGGGACACCATGGCAAAGCCAGGGACACCCGGGGAGGGGACACGGGGACAGGGCGGGCTGGGGGACACCATGGCAAAGCCAGGGACACCCGGGGAGGGGACACGGGGACAGGGCGGGCTGGGGGACACCATGGCAAAGCCAGGGACACCCGGGGAGGGGACACGGGGACAGGGCGGGCTGGGGGACACCATGGCAAAGCCAGGGACACCCGGGGAGGGGACACGGGGACAGGGCGGGCTGGGGGACACCATGGCAAAGCCAGGGACACCCGGGGAGGGGACACGGGGACAGGGCGGGCTGGGGGACACCATGGCAAAGCCAGGGACACCCGGGGAGGGGACACGGGGACAGGGAGGGCTGGGGGACACCATGGCAAAGCCAGGGACACCCGGGGAGGGGACACGGGGACAGGGAGGGCTGGGGGACACCACGGCACGGCCAGAGACACTCCTGGATCGGGTTGTGTCGGGAAGCAGAGCCCGGGGGGTCCCGGGAGTGGGATCAGAGCCGGGGATCCCAGATTTGGGATCAGATTTGGGAGATCTGCAAGGGTGCGAGCAGCACGTGCGTGTGCAGAGGCGTGGGGAGGTGACTTCACACGCGTGTGTGTGCGTGTGCAAAATCCGTGTGTTCCTGTGGGTGTGCAAGGGGACGCTCCGAGTGTGCACGAGCACCCGAGCGTGAGAGCTCCGAGGGGAAACTGAGGCACGGTACCCGCGGGTGTTCCCAAGCTCGGGGCTTTCCGGGGGTTCCCGGGGCTTTCCAACCCCGAAATCCCCCAAATCCTTCCCCTGGGGACAGCGTTGGGGTGGGAGGGGGGGGACCTCGAGGGGACGCTGGATGGGCGCCGGGAATGTGGGAATCGCAGCCTGTGGACACTGGGAATGTGGAAATCGCAGCCTTTGGACACTGGGAATGTGGGAATTCGGGTGGCACCGCGTCCCCCCCGCTGGCACCGCGTCCCCGCTGCCGCCCTGCCCTTGGCGGGGCGGTGGGAAGGAAACGATTCAGCCCTTCCCAGGCTGGGTGGGATCCATCCCTGCTCCCGGAGCGCTCGCACGGCCGGGACAGGGGGGTGGGAGGCTGCACCCCCTCCCCGCGGGGTCCCCTCGGCGTCAAGGTCACCTCGGTGTGGTGGGGACAATGTCCTTTGTCCCCATTTCCACCCATTTATCCATCCCGATCCGCCAGCTCCGTGTGGGACACTTGGGAAGGGGGGTGATGGTGATGATGGTGGGGATGAGGATGAAGATTGCCATTATCCCGCTGCAGGTCCCGGCTCGGGAAGGCCCAGTTTGTCCCCAGAAAGGCTGGGGAGGAGCAAACTGGGAGCACTGGGCAGGAGGGGATGGATTGCCCAGATCCTGTCCCCAGCTCCCGGCTTGGGGACGCGATGCCACCGCGGCGTGCTGGTCGGGGACACCGCTGTCCCCACCGGCTGCGGGTCCGGGCTGGGCTCTGGCCTCGCTTCCAGCCCCGGTTCTCCGTCCTCGTCCCGGGTTTCCTGTCCCGGCGGCATTTCCATGGGCTGGGCCTCAATTCCCGGAAAGCGCTACCTCATCCCTGTCGGGGCGCCAGGGACGCAAACACGGGCGGAGCCCCCGCCCTTGTCCCTGTGCCCCCCCTCCAGAACCTTCCCCGGCTCCGGGGCAGCGGTGCCAGGCAGGGATGGGGGGGCTGGGGCACCCCCAAATCACCTGGAACCCCCAAAATCCCAGTACAGCCCCAGTATAATCCCAAATCCTGCTCCGACATCCCCCTCCTGTCCCCTTCAGGGTTTGGATGTCCCCTGGCTCAGGAGGTGACTCTTTGTCCCCTCCCCAGTGTCCCCTGCCAGTGTCACCCCCTCAGTCACAGCCGGTCACCCGGCACATCCCGCTCCGGGTCATCGCATTCCCGGCCAGGGGATTCCTGACCTTGATCCCAATGATCCCGGGGGCTTGATCCCAGTGATCCCAGGGGCTTGATCCCAGTGATCCCAATGATCCCAATGATCCCAGGGGCTTGATCCCAGTGATCCCAATGATCCCAATGATCCCAGGGGCTTGATCCCAGTGATCCCAATGATCCCAATGATCCCAGGGGCTTGATCCCAGTGATCCCAATGATCCCAATGATCCCAGGGGCTTGATCCCAGTGATCCCAATGATCCCAATGATCCCAGGGGCTTGATCCCAGTGATCCCAATGATCCCAATGATCCCAGGGGCTTGATCCCAGTGATCCCAATGATCCCAATGATCCCAGGGGCTTGATCCCAGTGATCCCAATGATCCCAATGATCCCAGGGNATGATCTCAGCAACCCCAATGATTCCAATGGTCCCAGCTCTCTCAAGGATCCCAAAACCCCAATGATCTCAGTGACCCCAATGATCCCAGCAATCTCAGTGGTCCAATTTATCCCGATTTTCCCCATGTTCCAAATGGTCTCACCGATCCCAGTGTTGTCAATGATCCCAACGACCCCAATTATCTCAGTGATCTTAATGATTTAAACAGTCCCAATTATCTCAATGACCCCAATGATCCAGATGATCCCAATTATCTCAGCCACCCCAATTATCTCAGTGGTCCCAACTGCTTCAGCTCGGTGATCCCAATGATCCTAAATACCTCAATTATTGGAACGATCCCAATATTCTGCCCGTGCTTTTGAGTTCCCCACAGATGGATTCTTCCCATTATGGAGATTTTTGGGAATGACAGGGCGGACCCTTTGTCTGCCTCCCACAGCTGGGGTCTCCCGGATCTGATCCCAAATTTGGGATCCCCGGATTTGATCCCACTCCCGGGACCCTCCTGCTCTGCTCCCACCCTCGAGATCTCCCAACTTTGATCCCAAATCTGGGAAACCCGGCTCTGATTCCACTCCCGGGACTCCCCGGGCTCTGCTTCCCGGCACAACCCGATCCAGGACCCCGCTCTGGGAACGGGAACCACCCTGGCGAGGAGAATCCCAGGCTAATCCTGGGCTAATCCCGGGCTCTGGAGCCGGGATGGGGCTGGATGTGGGGACAGATGTCACCTGGGACACGCAGTGACAAACCCGGCAGAGAGATTCAGACAAATTCAGGGTGACACTGGCGGAGCTCTGGGGGTGGCGTGTCCCCCATCGCGGCCGCTTTGGGACCCTTGTCCCCCCTCGGTGGCCGTGGCCGGGCGGGGAGCCGGGGAGGTTCCGCTGCCGGCGGGGCCGGGGCTGGCCCTGCCTCCTCCTCCTCCTCCTCCTCCTCCTCCTCCCGCTGCTCCCGCTCCCACATCTGCAGCTGGAATTGCAATTTGAGGCGCTGCCTGGGCCGGGACAGGGAGTGGGAGGAAGCCGGAGCGCGGGGGGCTGCGCGGGGCCCCGACGGGGACAGAGCCGCGGGGACAGAGCCGCGGGCACCACCCCGGCGGGCACAGCCCGAGTGACAAAGCGGGGGCTTCACCGAGGGGTCCCCAACCTGTGTCCCCCCCCCTCTGCAGCGGTGAGTGGCCATGGGGGGTTGGGGGGAGCTGGGGGACAGCAGGGCGTGGGGACGTGGGGGTCAGCCCTGTCCCCTGGCCGAGGTGAGGGCGGCACCGCCTCTGGGGGTCTTGTCCCGGTTTGGGGACACTGGGGGAGGTGTCAGGACTCCGCGGCCTCTTCCCAGTGGGAATGGGGGGCTGTGGGTGCGGGGGGGAGTCGGGATGGACGCTCTGACACTGTCCCCGTGTGCCCTGTGCTGGGGGACACCGCTGTGACCATTGGGGACACCTCTGGGGACACCACCAGGGACAGTGCCACAACGCGCCAGCGCCATGCAGGGGCTGTGGCAGCCCGTGCTGGGGACACCCCTGGGTGGCTCCTGTGTCCCAGCCATGGTCGAGGGGACAGGGAAGGGCTCCAGGGAACCCCGACAGCTTCTCCGGAGGATTTGGGGTGTCCCCAATCCCAAAGCTGTGCTCAGCCCTTGCACGAGGGGGAGGTGGGGACAAACAGCTCCTTCTGTCCCTGCAACATCTGGATCAGAGCCCCACAGCTGCCTTGAGCCCCTCAGGTGTCCTGTGGGGTCACCCCGAGTTTGTGGGGTCACACCAAGTTGTGGGGACACCGTGCCAGGCCAAACTGGTGTCCCAGTGCCACTCTGGGCCGTGTCACAGCTCCGTTGTCGCTCCTGGCTCCTCCACCCTGATCCCGTCCCAAACTTTGTTTCCTTTCCCCGTTTCCGTGAGCCCCTGCAGAGGAGGAAATGGTGTAAAATCCTCAAAATCGCTGCTCCTGCTGCCCGAGGGAGCCCCGGAGCCACCGGGATCCTGCCCTGGAAGGGACTCCCAGAGCCGGGGACTTGGTGTTGTGTCCCCTGGGTGACAACAGTGGGGTCACTGCCCGGTGCTGGGGGACACCTTGGGGGGTTGAGGCCACCCACCCTCCTCGTGGGGACCCCAGCAGGGGGTTGGCACCTTGGGGACAAAGTTGGCTGTTGGCCACCCCCTGCCAGTCCCAGAGGAGGAGGATTTTGGCCACCCAGAACCTGAGGGTCAGCACAGACCCCGAAGTGACCCCCTGGGCACTCCCCATGGCCATGGAGGGACAGGGAATGAATCCATGGAGCCACCGAGGGCTGGTGTGTCCCTCTGGATCCATCCATCCACGGGATGTGGGAGCTCAGCCCGTGGGGTTGGGGACACTGGGGACATCCCTGCACATCCCAAAACCACAACCCGAGCCCCAGGCAGTGTTTTTGCTGGAAAAGACACAAATCCCACAGTTGGGGGCTGATTTCCAGAGCGTGTCCCTGCAGGAAAACCTCTTGGAAAGCCCCATTTTCATGGAAAAGCTCCATTTTGGTGGAAAAGCCACTGGACCACCCCCAACCTGCCAGGACCCCCTTCTGTGTCACCCCAGGGCCACCAACACCTCTGTCCCCTCCCACAGCTCCGGGGTGGCCGGAGCTGGACCCCCCCATTCCAGGGAAAGCCTCCTCACCTGCCGTTTGTATCCTAAAGGGTTTTTTTTGGGAACAGGGAAAGCTGCGGGGGCCAGCAGCGCGTGGGTGGGTTTGGCTCGCGGCGAGGCCTCTCCCGATGAGCTCAGCCCTATCCCAAGCCGCTGGATTTGTGGGATGAGAGCGGCCGGCCTGGGCTGGGGGGGCTCGGAGGTGCTGGGATGCCACGGCCTCGGGAAGGGAGCCAGGAGCTGGGGTGTTATCCCAGGAAAAATATTTGGAACTGGTCCAGGCTGGGTCTGGGATCCCTCCGGCCACTGCGCTTCCATTGGGAAAATGAGTTGGGATTTTTTCCTAAACAAGATCCCAAAAATGGACTTTGGTTGAGGGTAAAAATGCGCAGGAACAGCAATTCCCACACATCTGTATCCCACACATCTGTATCCCACACATCCGTGTCCCACACATCTGTCCGACCTGCTCAGTGCCAGGAACTCGGGTCCCCGTCCCCACAGTGGCTGTGACAGCCGGTGACACCCTGGTGGTGACAATCCCGTGTGCCACAAACCGCGACAGCCCCTCCCACACCCCGCTGGGAGCTGGGATTTGGGGTCCCCTCCTGCCAATCCTACAAATCCCAGACCCGTTCCCGGTGCGTTTTTGGGGGCGGTCAAGGCTGGGGTCACACTGAGGGGACACCGGGGCCACCCCACACTGCTGAGGGGACACAGGGATGGATTTTGTCCCTTTCTTTTTCAGGCCATGGCGATGCTCCTGGAGCCTGGGATGCAGAGCCTGCGGATGGGTAAGGATGTCCCCAGGGGGTGGCACTGGCTGAGATGTCCCCTGACCGCCACGGACCATCATTCCATGTTGGGGTCCCTCGCTGTCCCCCCTCTCTGTCTCCTCCGCAGCTCCCATGCTGGGATAACCAGAACCAGCTGTGGGAGGAAACCTGATCCCGCCATCCCAAAGCTGATCCCGCCATCCCAAACCTGATCCCACCGTTCCAAACCTGAGCCCTCCATCCCAAACCTGAGCCCTCCATCCCAAACCTGACCCCTCCGTCCCAAACGTGAGCCCTCTGTCCCAAACCTGAGCCCACCGTTTCNCCAACCCCATCCCGCCCCCCCAACCCTGAGCCCGCCATCCCAAACCTGAGCCCTCCATCCCAACCCTGAGCCCTCCGTCCCAAACGTGAGCCCTCTGTCCCAAACCTGAGCCCACCGTTTCAAACCTGAGCCCTCCATCCCAAACCTGATCCCGCCATCCCAAACCTGATCCCACCGTTCCAAACCCCATCCCGCCATCCCAAACCTGAGCCCTCCATCCCAAACCCAATCCCTCCATTCCAAACCTGATCCTGCCATCCCAAACCTGATCCCGCCATCCCAAACCTGATCCCGCCATCCCAAACCTGAGCCCTCCATCCCAAACCTGAGCCCTCCATCCCAAACCTGAGCCCTCC
>VZRV01003827.1:0-47861 GCA_013398115.1 Falcunculus frontatus
GCTGCAGGAGGCGTTTTAGGGGCAGCAGGAGGCGTTTGGGGGCTGCAGGAGGCGTTTTAGGGGCTGCAGGAGGCGTTTTAGGGGTGCAGGAGGTGTTTTAGGGGGTGCAGGAGGTGTTTTGGGGGCAGCAGGAGGTGTTTTGGGGGCTGCAGGAGGTGTTTTGGGGGCAGCAGGAGGTGTTTGCAGACCCCAAAGTGCAGATCCCTCCCTGCAGCAGCTCTCCCTCCTCTCCCTCCCGGGGTGTGCAGCTGCCCCAGCCCAGAGCAGTGCCCTGGATGCTGCTCGGTTGCAAAATTCCCGGGAGCTGGAGCGAGGAAATGGAGCTGCCTTGTGCAATAGAGAACGGTGTCTGACCTACTCATCCCTGAAGGAATGGCAGGGAAACGAGCCAGGGAGGTCAGTGGATCCTTTATGGTGCTGGAGAAGCACCAGAACGTTTGGAAGGCAGAAAATCTGGGAGGTGGGTGATGAGCTGTGCTGATTTTTGCTCTGAGAGTAGCACAGGTTTTATTTCTGGGTCGTCAAAGCACAAGAAGTTGTGCTAGAGCTCTGTTTTCTAAAGGTGAGTGTTCCTCCAGGCTGCCTGGGTTCCTGGGGCTGGCTGCTGAGGCTTCTGGCAGCAACAGGAGAGAAGGTTGGAGATGTTTGCTCGGTGGGAATTAAAATAGAGGTGCTTTGATTTGGAAGAG
Organism: Falcunculus frontatus; assembly: GCA_013398115.1. Lineage (NCBI taxonomy): Eukaryota > Metazoa > Chordata > Aves > Passeriformes > Falcunculus > Falcunculus frontatus. The sequence goes on from VZRV01003827.1 coordinate 690, forward strand.
ATGAGAAAATTGTGTTAAAATCTATCAGTTCATACCCAGCTCTGTTTGTGGGATAAACATCACACCTAAACCTCAGCAGGGAAGAGAAAGAGAGGTGGCCAAGAATCAGTTTGCATGGAATTATGGAGTGGTTTGGGTTGGGAGGGACCTTAAAGATCATCTCAAAACCATGGGTAGGGACACCTTCCACTGTCCCAGGCTGCTCCAAGCCCCAATGTCCAACCTGGCCTTGGGCACTGCCAGGGATCCAGGGGCAGCCACAGCTGCTCTGGGCACCCTGTGCCAGGGCCTCCCCACCCTCCCAGGGAACAATTCCTTCCCCAGATCCCATCCAGCCCTGCCCTCTGCCACTGCAAAGCCATTCCCTGGCTCCTGGCCCTCCAGCCCTTGGAAATTGGCTCTCTCCAGTTTTCTTGTAGCTTCATCCAAGGCCAGGTTGGACATTGGGGCTTGGAGCAGCCTGGGACAGTGGAAGGTGTCCCTGCCCATGGTTTTGAGATGATCTTTAAGGTCCCTCCCAACCCAAACCCTTCCAGGATTCCATGAGAATTCACCATCCTGGGCAGTGTTTTACTTCCAGCCTCAAACCCAGCAAAAGGCTTCAGGCTGAAAATCAGCACAAGGAGTCGTTAATTAACAATTAACTCCTGGCTCTGATCTCTCCCTGCCTGCAGGAGTTGTGTTCCCAGGGCTGTGGCAGCACCTTCGGGCTCAGAACACTCCAGGGAAATGTTCTCCTGCTGAGGGATGCTGGGGCACGAGATCAGAGTCCTCCCTCTGTCCCTCTGTCCCTCTGTCCCAGCAGCTCCTTGGGCAGCGTTTATTCCATAGCAAGGCACAAACAAATCCAAGGAAGCCTCCAGGTCCCTGCTGTTCCTGCAGGGTCATTCCCAGCAGCTGGAGGCTGTTCCCAGCTGAGCTCCCTCCCATGCAGAGCTCCTGGAAAACATCTCTGAGCCAGCACCATCCCCTCTCAGAGGTGTCCCTCCTGCCCCCGGGCTTGTTTCAGCCTGGATGGATTAGAAATGGATTCTCATGGAGTTCCTCTTAAAAATCCCCGAACAACAATAGCTGAGTGTTCTGGATAAGGATTTGCTGAGCTGCTGCCGTGGATTTAAAGCTGCAGGAAGCCCTGACAGCCACCCTGTCACTTTGGCTGTCACAGAAGTCACCTTGAATGACAATGCCCCATTCCGGTGGCCAAGGGCTGAGCCAGGGGACTTTTTTATCTTCCTTGTCCAGAGTCATTGGAGTGAGGGGCTGGAGTGGGGTTGTCAGGCATGGATGAGGAAAGGCTGGGAGAGCTGGGATTGTTGAGCCTGGAGAGGAGAAGCTTTGGGCTGAGCTCAGTGTGGCCTTGCAGGGCCTGAAGGAGCTGCAGGAACCATGGAGAGAGCCAATTTCCAAGGGCTGGAGGGCCAGGAGCCAGGGAATGGCTTCCCAGTGGCAGAGGGCAGGGCTGGATGGGATCTTGGGAAGGAATTGTTCCCTGGGAGGGTGGGGAGGCCCTGGCACAGGGTGCCCAGAGCAGCTGTGGCTGCCCCTGGATCCCTGGCAGTGCCCAAGGCCAGGTTGGACATTGGGGCTTGGAGCAGCCTGGGACAGTGGAAGGTGTCCCTGCCATGGCAGGGGTGGGATGAGATGATCTTTGAGGTCCCTTCCAACCCCAAATGATTCCATGATTTTATGATTTGATGTTGCCTGGCTGCTGAGGATTTGGGAATGAAGTGCTGACAAGATTCCTCTTATTAAGTGATTTACAGGTGGCACTGGGAAGGGAAAAGGACCCTTCAGCTTCTTGTGTGAGACCGTCAGAGCAGAGGCTGTGCCTGGGGGGCTTTGGGCTTCCAGCTGCTTCTGGGTGTCACCATTCCCTGCTCCTGGAGCTCTGGCAGCCTCGGGGCCGTGCCCATTCCCTGGGGAGCCTGGGCAGTGCCCAGCACCCTCTGGGGAAAGAAGAACCTTTCCCTGCTCTCCAGCCTGAGCCTGCCCTGGCCCAGCTCCAGCCAGGATCCTGTCCCTGTCCCAGGGAGCAGAGATCTTTGTCCCCTCTGACTGGGACACTCCTCACACCTGGGGGGCTCAGGGAGGGAGTCCTGGACTTTAAACAGCACCAGGGAAGTCGGGGTGAGATCTGTGACAGCTCCACAACGTGACAGAGTCTGTGATGTCCGAGGGTGTTTTGAAGGTGTTGGTGGGGATGGGCTCAGCCCTGCCTGGGTTGCAGATGGGAGGTGGGAAGGGCTCTCCAGGTCCCTGCAGGCTCCCTGAGGTAAATCCCTCACCGAGGAGAGGAACCTGGAAAGGGAGACAGAGGAATTCCCACCTTTATCTGACGCCACCCCCTGGTTTTTATCCTTTTCCAGCCAAAGGAAGGAAGAAGCACCAAGGAGAGGAAATCAAAATGTTGGCGCTGTCCAACAACACGGCCCTGAACCTGCTCCTGTCCAAACTACTCCAGAACTACCTGGAGCAGACCAACAGCTCAGCTCCTTCCCAGGTGAGGAGCGCCAGCAACAACCTGGAGATCATCTACGTGCTGCTGATGGTGGGGCTCTTTGGGTTCTTCACCGTGGGGGTGATGGTGACCAACCTGCGGGCGCGGCGCCTCGAGGGGCCCCGCGACCCCTACAACACCTACATCGCCACCGACGCCTGGCACAAGAAGGACAGGGAGTACTTCCAGGCCAAGGTCATCGAGAATTACAAGCTCTGCTGTGTCCTGGAGAACCAGCTGGCCGTGGAGCAGCCGGCCACGAAGATCCCTGAGGAGAAATCTTCCTAGGGAAAGCAGGGAAAGGGTTGAGCGTGGCACGGGGACGATGAGAGCGATGCCTGCTCTGGGCCAGGGGAGATGCTGGTCCTGGCAGAGCCACGGGCCTGGGCCAGGCTGAAGAAGCAGTGATGGTGAAGCTGATGGATCTGGGATATCCCAGTGCTGCCCCAGGACCCGGCACCGGGATCTTCATGGAATCACTGCGAGGCCACCATCGGGATCCACATGGAATATCGTGGACTCATCAGCTTCACCTGCTGAGGCAGGGCACAGGGCTGGAGGAGGGCAGGGCTGGATGGGATTTTGGGAATAAATCCTGCCCTCAGAGGGGGGGGAGGCCCTGGCACAGGGGGCCCAGAGCAGCTGTGGCTGCCCCTGGATCCCTGGCAGTGCCCAAGGCCAGGGTGGACATTGGGGCTTGGAGCAGCCTGGGACAGTGGAAGGTGTCCCTGCCATGGCAGGGGTGGGAATGGGATGGGCTTTATCTCCCTTCCAACCCAAACCAGTCTGGGATTCTCTGATTCTCTAAAGAGGCAAATCTTGGTGTTGCCAGAGTGAAATTGGATCCTATTTAGGACCTAATTAGAACCAAACCCCGGGGCAGAGGTGTTAATTTGCCAAGCGTGGCTTAGACAATCATTTTCAAGAAAGACCAAATTCTCCCAAGAAAAAGCAGCTGGAAGATTTCATGTCCATTTTTGGCCAGCTTAGAACGATGATTTTAGAAATTGTACAATGCTGTGCTCACCTATTTCCTTCAGAATCATGCCCCTCTTAGGGATAAAATATCAGGAAAAGTTTCCCATTTTTTTCCTGAAAAATATTTCCATGGAAAAACGCAGACTTTGGAGGGAAACCTCAGTGACCGTGCTGGATGTGGCACCTGGGGACAGGTGGGTCAAGGGTTGGACTCGAAGATCTTGGAGGGCTTTTCCAACCTCAGTAATTCCATGATTCCAGTTCCTAGCAGGTCTCCCACACTGGTCTTTCTGGCTGCTTTTAATTTCCTTCCTATGAATGGGGCTCCGTCCTGGCAGCAAAATCCGTGTCCAAAGACTGAGCAACCCACGGGGTCTGTGCCATGGATGTGGGTAACATTCCCAAATTTCAACCCCAATCAATTCTTGCACAAGGCCTGAGTGCCAGCCCGTGGTTGGGAAGGGAATTTCCACTCTGGGAAGAGCAATTCCATAATTTCTACTGTTTAATCACAAAGAGGGGATGTCTGTGCTTAACTCAGATTCCATGAGCAGCTCCCAGGTATCCAAGGATCCAACACAAAATCCATGTCAGGAAGGTTTTCCTGCTCTTCCCTCCTCCATAGGTGGGGTCTGGAGGGACAGGGCAGCCAAATTTGGCTGCTGTGGCACCAACCATCACCTGCCTGTTAACAGGAGAAATCCATCTCCCCTGGACATTGTGTTCCTTAAAATAACAACTCTGCCAGCTTGGAGCTGGTTTGGGATGAGGGAGTCTGGGCAGGACTGGGGTTTTTATTTCTGCTCTGCAGATACAAATCCCATTTTTAGCTGCTGGAGAGGAAAGAGAAGTGAGAAAGGCTGGAAAGAAGAGCAGAGCAGCTGCTTCCAAGGCAAGGCGAGGGCAGAGAGCTCGGATGGGGAAGCAATTCCAGCAGAGCCCTTTTCCAGGCACTTCTTTAGCACTGCACTTTCATCCAAGCGATATTCCAGCCGTGTCTGTGTTCCCAGAGCTCTCAGAACACTTCAAAACGCAGGGTTGGGCTTTTTAAAAAGATATTTCTATCGTGCCTACCATGAAGCTGAGGACAAGATCCACGTTTTTGGTGTCTGGAGGAGCTTGGAAAATCTCCAGCAGCTTAATTATCCCAGTCACTTTTTCCTCTGGAGGAATGGAAACCCAAGCCCAGCTTTGGAAAAATGTTGATTTCTCAGCTTGGGCACTGCTCTTTTGGGATCTCACTGTTTAGGACTTGCCCTGAGAGAGGATCTGCAGAGCCAGGCCCCTGCACTTTGCTGAAACTTGCACCAAAAATTGCCTTTAATGAATTAAAACCTTTAATTCATTAACACCTTTAATTCCTGAAAACACTTCATGACATTAAAACCTTCAATGACCTGAAAGCCTCTGAATGAAGCTCATCCCAAGGGCTCCCTCCTGCAGCTCCCCCTCCATCCCAGGTGTTTTCAGCTATTTGGGGTCATTTTATTTTCACAGCTCCAGGGGGTTTATTTGTGATGAAGGCGATGCTCAGCATTCATTGTATCCTTTTTTTCCCCTTTTTAGCAGCTCTGCCTTTTTATTTAACTGAAATTAAAAAAGAGGGGAGGTCCCAGCACTCAGCTTTGCTGTGCCACCGTCACCCCTCGGATCCCCACCGTGGGCTTGCACCTTTCAGCCTTGGACTTCTCTTTCCCCCCTCGGTTCTTTTCACTTGTACAAAGCAATACAATACATTTCCAGCACTGCTCGTGGCCTCAGATGTTGTTTTGAACTCCCAACCTGTTCCACAGGCTCAGGGAAAGGGGCAGATCCTCCCCAGCGGGCACCCACTCATCCATCCCCTCTCTCCACCCGATTAACCAGGGCCAGGCAGGTGCTGGGATCTGCACAGATATCAAAATGTCAGCAGCAAATTCCTCACCTCGAGTTGACTCCCGGGGTTTTGCAGCCCCCAGGGCGAGTTTGGAGTTGGGCACAGGTTCCTCCCCAGCAGCACCTGCCCAGGGCAGCCTGGGTTTGGTGGCACCTCCAGCTCCATGGAATGACAGCAGGCCTGGAAAAAACATGGAAATGTTGGAGTGAGTCCAGAGGAAGCCATGGAGATGCTCCAAGGGCTCTGGAGCCAGACTGGGAGAGCTGGGGGTGCTCACCTGGAGAGGAGAAGGATCCAGGGAGAGCTCCGAGCCCCTTGCAGGGCCTAAAGGGGCTCCAGGAGAGCTGGAGAGGGACTGGGGACAAGGGATGGAGGGACAGGAGCCAGGGAATGGCTTCCCAGTGCCAGAGGGCAGGGCTGGATGGGATCTTGGGAAGGAATTGTTCCCTGGGAGGGGGGGGAAGGGCTGGAATTAAATTCCCAGAGCAGCTGTGGCTGCCCCTGGATCCTTGGGCCAACCCAATCTCTGCTCTAATCCTTCTGCCCGTTTAAAACTGGCTCTGTCTGCCCACAATAAATCCACTCTCACAGAGCTGTGAGGGTGGCCCAGGTTCAGCTTTGGGACAGCCGGGTGCCACTTGCAGCTGGAAGAAGAGGTGAGTGCAACACGGAGGGAATTCCATCCAAGGAATGACTCCAGGTGTTTTCTATCCAGGCAGCCCAGAGCCAGGGAAGCAAATCCGTGCTGATCCGAGGCAGTTCTGCAGCCTGATGTGCCCAAATCGAGGGCTCATCCTTTGTCCACCCACCCTGAAGAACTCCAAACTCTTCTTTCCCATCCCATGGAGAATTTGCACCTGCAGCTCTGGGGATTTTCATTTAACCAGCAGAAATCCTCAGAGCTGCAGGGATGGGAGATCAAACTCCTGGCATTAAAAAGTCGAGCTGGAAAATCCTTCCCAGCCCAAGGCTGGCTGAGTTTGGAGCGAGTTGCCCCGTGTCATTTGGTGTTATCAGTGCTATCTTTATTTGCAGCTGCCTGGGTCAGACCTGCTAAACCTGGAAACTTGTTCAGAGACAAGCAGGAGGAAGCTGATAAAAATAGAAGATAGGAGCAATCAGAAGCGAGCAGAACATTCTTTTACAGCCGATAACCGCTCTTATCTTATGTAATATTTCTCCGGCATCCTGTTTCTGTTTTACACGTCGTTATCACCGCCTCAAACTCACTCCCCAATCTCCTGATCCAGCTGGAGCCATCAGCCGGGCATGTGAAAGCTCCGAGGAGCCTTTCTCAAGCAGCACAAAGCAGGGAGCAGCACAAAGCCTGGCACAGGAGGCTGCGGATGGCACCGGGAATGCGGCAGGAGCTGCCCTCAGCTGCCATCCACAGGGAGCTGCACAAGCTCCAGAAGTGCCCCATGGGAATCTCATGAGGTTTAACAAGGCCAAGTGCTGCTCTTGACTCGGGACAACCCCTGGGATCAATCCAGGCTGGGATGAGCAGATGGAGAAATCCTGGGAGAGCTGGACCTGCCCCAGCCCAGAGCCCCCCATGCCCTGGGCTGATCCCACAGCGTAGGAATCAGGAAAGGGATTGGGATTGTGCCCCTGTGCCCCTGTGCTCAGGTGAGACCCCACCTGCAGAGCTGCCCCAGCCCTGGGGCCCAGCACAGGGAGGACGTGGAGCTGCTGGAGAGAGTCCAGAGGAGGCAGCAGGATGAGCAGAGGGATGGAGCAGCTCTGCTGGGAGGAAAGGCTGGGAGAGCTGGGATTGTTGAGCCTGGAGAGGAGAAGCTTTGGGCTGAGCTCAGTGTGGCCTTGCAGGGCCTGAAGGAGCTGCAGGAACCATGGAGAGAGCCAATTTCCAAGGGCTGGAGGGCCAGGAGCCAGGGAATGGCTTCCCAGTGGCAGAGGGCAGGGCTGGATGGGATCTTGGGAAGGAATTGTTCCCTGGGAGGGTGGGGAGGCCCTGGCACAGGGTGCCCAGAGCAGCTGTGGCTGCCCCTGGATCCCTGGCAGTGCCCAAGGCCAGGTTGGACATTGGGGCTTGGAGCAGCCTGGGACAGTGGAAGGTGTCCCTGCCATGGCAGGGGTGGGATTGAGATGAGTTTTAAGGTCCCTTCCAACCCAAGCCAGTCTGGGATTCTGTGATTTAACCCCAGGAATCAGGGATCGATCCCAAATTTTTGTGCAGGGAATGCTCCTTTGGCACAGCCCCACCAGCTCTCTCTCCTCTGCCTCCCAGCACTTCCACGCTCATCCTTCTCCAGGTTTTCCTGCAAACACCACCCCAGGAGCTGCCCCCTCTCCCCAGCCCGAGGGGCCCTATCAGGAGGATCTCTCCCATTGTTCCCAACGCCTGAGCTCCGTTTCCTTTTTCCTTGTGACCTGCAGCTCCAGCGGCAGCAGGGATTTGTCAGGGGAGCGTGGATTCAGCAGCTGCTGTGCACATGAACCTCCACCTGTGCTCTTTATCCAGGCAGCTTCAGGGACTTCCAGGACTTTTTGTCCTGGCAGGATTTTCTGCTTCCCACCCAACAGTGCCAAAAGGAGGTGGGGAAAGGGTGCAAATAAGAATCTCACACCGACCCTGCACCTGTAGGCAGATCCTTCTCATTCCACCTCTGGAATGTCCCCCCCAGCAGCCCCATTCCCACAGATCCTTCTCATTCCACCTCTGGAATGTCCCCCCCAGCAGCCCCATTCCCACAGATCCTTCTCATTCCACCTCTGGAATGTCCCCCCCAGCAGCCCCATTCCCAGGAACTCGGGGCTGGATCAGACCCTGAGGGATAAAACATCAAATCCTCCCCAGATTTTTCTTTTTTCCCCACCTCAAAATGCAAAAGTTGTGGTGCAGGAATGGGCAAACCAGCACAGACACCACTCAGGGACCCTCTGGGATTTACCCAGGGCAGGGCTGACACCCAAAATCCGCCCTCTGTTCTCCTTCTATTTCTGGCTTTCCCCCCAAAAAAGGGGGATCTCTCTCTTCACCACCAGCCCAGCTGCCTTTCCCTCCAAATCCTGACCTGGAAAAAAGGATTGAGACAGAATAAAAGGCATTTTGAATAAATTAAGTAGATAGAAACACCCTGGTTCATACCAGAGCTCCAGGAGGGTTTGGACACTGCTCCCAGGGATGCCCAGGGTGGGATTGTTGGGGGGTCAGTGCAGGGACAGGGCTTGGATCAATGATTTTGTGGCTCCCTTCCAGCTCAGGATATTCCATGATTTGATGCTGATCCAAATCCCAGAGGTGTCCCAGCTCAGTGCACCACACAGGCAATAGAAACAATAATTAAATGTGTTTATTTAATAACAAATTATTGAACCCAACCTTTGCGTATTAAATCCTTTCCTGGATTTTTCCATGTGCTTTTTGCTCCTCATTTCCGCTCCCAGAAGTCAGTGAAATGGAGAAATCACCAGGAACTCTGAAAGGATCCTTCCTTTCTCCAGCTCTGGGCAGGTTTCCTCTTCCCTCCTGAAGTTCCTTCAGTGGGAACCAACACAGGCAGTGCATTCCCTGCTCCAGCTCCTCCTTTTTATTTATCCACTGGAATTTCGTAGGGCTTTGCAGGGAATTAAGTTGCCTGTGGAATTTTCAAAAAGGAGAAAAGAGCTGTCCCGACCTGCTGTGTTTATCAGATGTGTTTGTGGGTTTATTCCACCAATTTAATGGGTTTATTCCATTAAATTTCCCATTCAAGGAGGAGGATGAGGCTGCAGGGATCACACCAGTGTGCCCCAGTTGGTCACCAGTTGCATCGGTGCCTGCACTGAGGAAACCATTCAATCCCAGTGCAGGTGGCTCAGATAAACCCATTTTATCTGGGAATCTTCAGGAGAGGGGGAAGAGGAACCCAGGAATTCCAGTGTCAGGGACAACAGGGGACAACCAACCCAAGCCTGGCCTGGGGCCACTGTGTGTGGCCACAGCCAGACCCCTCCTCAGATCCCAAATATTCCTGCTCTGCTGACACCTCCTCCTTCCATTTTTGGGACTTTCTGGGCAGGTCCCATCCAGTTGTTCCCAATCCCTATGGATTTAGAAATGCCCAACTGCCCATGGAAGGGAGTGGAACGAGATGAGCTCTTTAAGGTCGCTTCCAGCTCAAACATTCTGGGATTCCACAGTGATTTTGGGAACTCCAGGTCGATTTTGAGGAGTTCACCACAGCAGAAACAGTGCCCTGAAGGGCCACCACATCACCAGAGCTGCGCCTCTGCCCCAGCTGCGGTGCCAGGGCAGCAAACACGACTTTTCCAACTCCCTGCCCTCCTCTTGCACCTCCTCTGATCCCTGCTGGTGCCCAGGAGTGAAAAACGAGAGGGGAAAAAGGTCTTTGAGACGTTTCATGGGTATTTTCAGCGTTTCTCAGGACGTGCCAGCTGTTGATGTTCCATCTCCCTGCTCAGCTCTCGTCCTCCCGCGGGGATGTCACCGCTCATCCCCCGGTGCCACCAGCAGCCACCACTGCTGGTTTGGCTGTCCCAAGGTGATGTCGTCTTGGCCGAGGGCTCCTTAATGTGCAGCCTGTGGTGGAAACAGGATGTGAAGCACAGGATGGGAGTGGCAGCTGCCTTGGTTCTGGCCCGGCGGTGACACCGCTCCGCTCGCGTGCCTGGAGCCGAGCCCAAAACGTGAACACGAGGCCACAGAAATGGGGATTTTTTTTTTTTTTTCTGTTTTGTTTGCTCCCCAGGTACAATGAAAGGGTGATAATCCTGAGTTTTACTGCCAGGGCTGAGTCACGAGTGGCAGGACCTGGATGTGGCTCCGAGCCAGGCCCTGGCGCGGCTGCGGCTGCGCGGATCCCGCTTTTGATGGGGATCAGGGATGGGGCAGGGATGAGGCACAGGCTGGAGCATGTTCTGTGGGACAGGACAGGTCCTGGCAGCCTCCCACTGATGTGGGGTCATGTTGGAGTTCAAGGCACACCTCTGGCTGCCCTGGGAGGTCAGGACATGCCTCGGGCTGTCCTGGGTGGTCGGGAGCCCCCAGCAAGGGGGTCCCAGACCCTGGTGAAAAGCTCAGAATAACCCTGTCTTTGACCTTAGCCCATGGGAAAAGTTACCAACNCTGGGCAGTCCCTGCTTGGTTTGGGCTGGCATCAGACGTGCAGCCAGAGCTGAGAGCAAGTTAGAGATGAGAAGAAATAAACATCTTGAAACAACATCTGCAGGCGTCTCTCATCTGTTCGGGCTCGAGGTAAAACTTCCCAGAGGTGAAGATAAGAACCAACATTTGTGCAGAGAGCTGAACTCCCACAGGGTCACAGCAGCATCAAAAACTGGGATTTTTTTTGGCAAAGGGAGAGTCTGAGAGTGGTGGGAGAGCAGCGAAAGCTGTGGAGGTTTCTCACTGGAGTGGGGAGGAAGCTGAATGCGTTCAGAGCCAATCATGCTGGGAAAAAGTGCTGGAAAAGCTGGGAAAAAAGGAAGAAGGAAACAAACTGAACTGCCTGGAGCTTTTATCATCAGAATCCCTCATTGTGCAATGTCCAGTAACATCTCTTTTACCCTCTGGCTCACACAGCTCTTTCCTTTCACAGGACATGCAAGGAGTTGTTAGAGTTCTCCTCTACTGCTGAGGAGGAATATTGGGAATATCTAAGGCTCCTGCAGGAAAAAGCAGCTAAGGAGGAGTGCAGAGAGCCCTGAGCTGTGCCAGCACCAAGCTGCTCCCACTGAATCCCGGAGCAGGATCAGGCTGAGGGAGTGTTTTGTATAAATCCTGGAGGATTCAGAGCTTTTCCTCACACCTACACAGAGTGTGGAGACACAAACAGGTCATGGAGAGCCAGGCCTGGGAACCAGCAACCTGGGAATGGGATCCATGAGTTGGTCTGACCTGCCCTGGGACCATCCACAGAATCCTGGAATGCTTTGGGTTGGAAGGGACCTTAAAGATCATTTATTTCCAACCCCCCCTGCCATGGGCAGAGACACCTTCCACAATCCCAGGGTGCTCCAAGCTCCAGTGTCCAACCTGGCATCTCCTGAGAAGCCAAGATGACTCAGCCACTGCTGAGAGCAGGAGAAGGACAGGGCACATCCTCCTCCTGCCCAGGCAGGGTCCCAGGAAGGGATTTTCCATGCAAAATATCTCCAGGCTCTAACAAATCTCCCCCAGCTCTTGCCTAACTCTCTGCAGCCTCAAAATATCCCCCTGGAAGTGTCCAAGGGCAGCGTGGACGGGGCTTGGAGCAACCTGGGATAGGGAAAAGTGTCCCTGCCCATAGGAATGATCCTTAAGGCTTCTGCCTCTGAGATACTTTGGAGGAAGAGGAGGAACAGCAGGAATCTCAGGGAAGGGGCATCCCTCAGCATCCCAGCTTTGGGGGAATGGTTCATTCCTGCAGCAAACACCTGCCAGGGTGTCGTGGGTTGACCCTGAGTCTGATGGACAGATCTCTTGACCAGTCACGCTTCTCGAAATTTCCATATATAAGCCAGTGGAGACACAGGAAGTGTCCCTTTTTGCTTCTGCTTAAACCTCCTGGCGGGGAGTTTGGGGGGGGAATTTTGGCCAGGGCTCTTTGGAGCGGCCCTGGGCCTCCCCTCCCCCGGCCCCGGCGGGCATGGGCCCCGGCCCCGGCTGGCACGGGCCCCGGCTCCGGGAGAGTCCCCTCGGAGCCGTGGGCAGCAGCTGCTGCTGCAGAGCCAAGACCGTCTGAAGCGACTGCTGAGGAACCCCCCCACATGACCGTGAGGAGGCGGCGGGAGCTGACGGAGCTTTCCTACAACCAACTCAGCCTATACTGAACTGTAAAATAACATCAAGTGCAAGCAGCATAACAGGAGCGAGCTTTTCTCCATCGCAAGACCCGAGAAAAAGAGGATTGGTTTCCTCATCATGGCTTCCTCGGTGTCAGAGAGAAGGAGAAAGTGAGTGAAGCTGAAAAGATGGCGGCGGGGAAGAGAGGGCGGAGACGTGCTTTTTAGCGCGCAGCTTAAATCTGCTTTTTACAGACCGTGGTATGGACTGTAATATCAAACTGTTTTCTCCCTCTTTAATCCATTTAACATAAGGGGGGGATGAGAATTCAGTGTGCAGCCTGCAAGAGATAAAGGCTGTTAGCTGGTGCAGTTTGGGAAAAACCACGCGACGTAAAAGAGACCTCTATTTTCTCAAATTAACAGAGAGAGACTTTTAAGAATTGTGAATACTGACCAAAATTCCATGTTTTGTCATTATTTGTGCTGGAGGAAGTAGGAGGGTGGGGTGTTGGAGGAAAAAGGGGTTTTTGTCTTAATCTCTTATTTTATTTTACTCTTAACTCTGTAAGTAATAAACTTTCTTTCATATTCTTTAAGTTTGAGCCTGCTTTGCCTGTCTTCAAACCTCTTATCTCACAGAAGGTAAGAAATGTGAACTAAACCACTACACAGGGCATGACCCAGATTTTTTGGGAGGAGTCACAGGGATAACGTGCAGGGATCCACCTGTGGCCGAGGCCCTGAGGCCGCTGTCCCCGGTGACCGATGACCAATGAGGGCTGTTTGCAGGGCTGCTCACGTGAGTGCTGGCACATCCAGACATTCCTGCACCCCACTTCCTCCGGGCCAGCAGCCCTGGCTCGACAGGAAATGTCACTCGGAGACACCATCCACCTTGGATGTCCCGGGGCTGGGAGCGTGGAAAACAAGCTGGGAGGAAAGTGGGGCTGGGAAATGCTCCAGGCTGGAGCTCATCCGGGTGTCTCTGTGAATCCTCACTGCTGCCTCATTCCAGCACGTGGGGTTTTAAAGGTGTTTGGTCATGTCCTGCTTGTGCTTCCAGGTATCCTGGAAGAAGGGACGCAGAGATCAGGTCCATTCCCATCAGCTCCTAAACCTCACTCAAGGTTTTGATGCTCTAAAATCCAATATCTGGGAAAAATTAGGACTAAAATAGCCTTGCTTGATTGTTTCCTTGCCTTGTCTGTTTAAAAAATGTTATTTCAGGGATAAGGGAATAAATCTTCAGCTGTGCTCTGGCCTGTGTCCTATAAAACCTCCCAGTTGGAAACTTCCCAGTTTATTTACCATCACTGGAAGACTGCCAGGTTTATTTCTTACGACCCCTGATATTCCTGCTCCAAACCCATTCCCTCATCCCTCATTCTTTTGTGAAAATTCAGACTCCAGGGCTGTGGCTGGAGGAGGCAGGGGGACACCTTTGGGCAGGGGTCCCTGGGAATTGCTCAGGGGCCGTGGCTGTGCCCATGTGCCCCTCTCCATCCACTCTCCCAGAATTCCCACCCTTCCCTTGGAAATCTCACCCCACCCCAGCTCCTTCATTCTCATCCCAGGGAATGGCAGCTGAATGCTCCTCTGGAGGGTGTGGGATCCCTGCTGAGGACAAGGAGGAATCCTGCACTTTTTTCCTGGGAATCACTTGGTGGGGGGGAAGAGGGGAGTCCATCCTCCTGCACTTTTGCTATCACCAGTTAGAGGCTGACACTAATCACTGGTCATTAATTAACAATTCAGCTCCTCTCCAGGGCAGCTTGGATCATGGACTCTGTGTCTCTCCCAGAGAATCAGGAAAATTCCCCCAGAGCCCCTGGCAATGAAACAAACCCCCTAAAGTTGCTTGTCCCCCCCCGTTGTGCAGGTGATCCAAGGGCCATCGCTCCCAAGGGATTGTTATCCACCTTTATCCTTCTGCATTTCCACTGCACTTGGTTTCCAAGGAAAAAGAATCATCAAATCCAGGGAAGAGTCTGAAACTGTCCCTTCAGAGAGGGCATTGAGGGGCTGGAGCATGTCCAGGGAAGGGAACGGCGCTGGGAAGGGGCTGGAGCCCCAGGAGAGGCTGAGGGAGCTGGGGAAGGGGCTGAGGCTGGAGGAAAGGAGGCTCAGGGGGGACCTTGTGGCTCTGCACAACTCCCTGACAGGAGGGGGCAGGGAAAGGAGGAGAGGAAATGGCCTCCAATTGCACCAGGGGAGGCTCAGGTTGGAGATTGGGAACAATTTTTCCCTCGCAGAGTGGTGAGGCCTTGGAATGAGCTGCCCAGGGAAGTTTGGAGTCCCCATCCCTGGAGGTGCCCCAGAGGAGTCTGGATGTGGCCCTTGGGGACAGGGTTTGGGGTGATGTTGGGGTGACACTGGATGATCCTGAAGGTCCCTTCCCACACTGATGATTCTGGGATCTGGTGAAACCAGGTGGATTTTCCACATCCACACTCCAGCTCTGAGAACTGGGTTTGGCTTTTGGGAATGGTGGCTTTAAACCTCTCAGCACCACATTTTGCCCTGAAATCTGGGATTTGGCCGTACACAGCTCCCTCAGCCTGGCAGTGGAGATGTTTTACAGGAATGAGGGAGTTTCCCAGGCCTCTCCTTCCCCCTGGAGCCCTCAGGTCTCCTCCAAGCAGTAGCTCCTGCTTCGGATTTTCTTCCCATTTCTGCATTTGTTAGCCAAAGGTGGAGCTCCCTCACGAGCTGCTGGTGTTTTTAAAGCTCTGTGTGCTCTCCAGAGGAGATTTGACACACGGGGAAAAAAGAAGCTGAGTCCCACAGGCAGATTTAGGAACGTGCCTGACCATGATTTAACTGCTGCTGCTTCCCAAAATCTCCTGGCTGCCTGGGGCCCAGCTCTCCCTGCTGCTTCCCAGGAAAAAAAAAAATCAGCTGAGCTCTCATCCTCCTCCCTCGGCTGTGCTGGTTGCACAGAGCTGTCTGTGCTCCAAATCCCAGTGAAACCAGGGCTGTTGCAAGGGCTGGCTGGTGTTTCGTGTTGCTCCTGGAGGGGATTTGGCTGCGAAGGGGTGGAACTGAGGCTGTTTGGCCGTGTGTGAGCAGGATCCAACACCCCTGCCCAGCTGGCAGAACAGGCTGGAAGGGGTTGGGGCAGGAAGATGGCAGCTCAGATAGGAGAGGTTGCCTCATCCAGCATCCTCTTTCCTATTCCTGGCGACTTTCTTTCCCCATCCTTTCTCCAGAAGGGCGAAGCAGGGCTGGAGGTGTGCCCTGAGCAGGGGCAGCTGTGCAGCCTCGTCCCTCCCAAGGGACAAGGGGGGGACATTCCTGGGGGTCTGGGCAGGGAATGGAGCTGGACTGGATGATCCCAAGGGGTCCTTCCCAACTCAGGTTATCCCATGTGATTCCTCTGGTGGGACACGAGCTGCATCCAAACACAATGAAAGGGAACCAGGACACTTCTGACAGTCCCTGAGTTTAAAAACAACCCAAATGAACAGAGATTTATGACCAACAACCAACCCCCTGTCCCAGTCCCACCACCTCCTCTCTCATCCAACACCAAACACCCTCCCAGAACAACTTTCCAGGTTTATTTCCCCTGCTATCGACACACCTGAGTCCTCACCCCTGATATCCTCCCTCTCCTGTCCCTTCTCCCGGAGCCCCTGGAGCAGGAACCTCCCAGGTTGTGGTATCCTGTCCCCGCCTGCCCGGACACTCCCTGCTGTGATTATCCCCAGCAGCAGCGAGGCCACTCCTCCCCTCTGCCCCTTAAATAGTTAAATCCCTGCAGCGGAGCTGCCAGAGGGGAGAGGAGCAGCTCCAGGATTGAGCCAGCGCCGCAGGTGAGGAGCACTGGGAGGTAAAATAACTCAGGGATGCTGCCACAGCGGCGGCAATTTCCTCTATTAATGATATGGAAGCGCTGCTTTAATTATTAATTTCATTTTTTTTTCATTGGTTTGGGTGCTTTTCTTGGATTTTTTTTTCCCCAGCTCTGTTTAACACTCTGGTTATTAGTAATGTTTTTAACAATTTAGTTAAATATGGCATCAGGTATATATAGGTGTATATAAGAGATTTCTAGCCCTGGTTTGGGGTTTTAATGTGTTTGTGTATGTAGGGGGAGGAGAAATTTATGGAAACCTCCAGGAGTGCATGGATTTATTCCTATTTATGAGGCAGGAGCTGGTGATCATGGAATGGGTTGGGTGGAAGGGACTTTAAAACTCATCCAGGGACCCCTTCCACTATCCCAGGTTGCTCCAAGCCCCATCCAACCTGGCCTTGGACACTTCCAGGGATCCAGGGGCAGCCACAGCTGCTCTGGGAATTCCATCCCAGGGCAGGATTTGTCCCTCCTGTGTCACCTACCCCTGCTCTCCTGCAGTCCCAGCTGTGTTTGTGTGAGCCACACCTCTGCTCACACACAAAAAAGGGTCACCACGACCCTTGGAAAAGCAGGATCGTGGTGGAAAAAGTGGAAAAGCAGTGGAGAGGGAGGTGGGGAAAGGGGCTGAGCCCAGCCGTGCAAAGAAAGAAGCTGATTTCTCATCTATTTCATGAATACAACAATGGGAAAAAGGAGCAGCACAGAGCTGATGGGACATCCCAGTATCTCCATATTGACCTAAAATACATCCCAGTCCCTTCCACTGACACACTGGCTCAAAGGTTGGACCTGATGATTCCAGAGATTTTTTTTCCCAACCCGATTTCTGCGATTCCAAGTTCTTCCAGTGCTGTCTGTGAGTCGCACATGGACAAATAACACAATTTATTCATACTAAACCTGTTTACTCTTCCCTGGCGTTACCCAAGAGCAGCCACAAATCCTTCCTTAGCTGTCTCCAAAGGCAGATCCTACCCTAAACTTCTTTTTTTTTGCTTTTTTTTGGTGTAAAAACTCCATTTCTGCCATTCAGGGGTTGCAGAAGTGGCCTGAGAATTGTCCCCATTAAAGGTAACGGGCACAGCTCATCCCTTGCTGCTCCTTGTGTCATTTCCCTCAGGCCTCTCGTTATTTTCTGGGAATTGGTCCCTCTCCTGTTGTTTTCCTGCGGTATTTGGCACGGGAAGGAAAACTGTGAAGGAAATTAAAATGTATTTTCACCTCCTAAATGTTTTCTGGATGGACAGGAGGGCGATGGAGTCAAGTGGGACATGGCTCAGCAATGGTCACACTTGGAGAGATTTTTTAATTTAATATATTCAGGGTTTTTATAATATATGTTGGGATTTTTTTAATATTTATTGGGATTTTTTTAATATTTATTGGGATTTTTTTAATATTTATTGGGATTTTTTTAATATTAAGGTTTTTTTATATTGGGATTTTTTTCTATTGAGATTTTTTTAATATACTGAGATTTTTTTTTAAATATTGAGATTTTTTTTCGATATTGAGGGTTTTTTGGTATTGAGGGGTTTTTTATATATAGGGATTTTTTAAATATATACTGGGATTTTTTAATATATATATTGAGGTGGTTTTCTTATATTGGGGGTTTTATATATTGAGGTTTTTTAAATATATATTGAGATTTTTTAATATTTATTGAGGCTTTTTATATATTGGGATTTTTTTTTTATATTGAGGTGTTTTTATATATTCAGATTTTTTTGATATAGAGATTTTTTATATATAGACATGGGTTTTTTTGATATTGAGGGGTTTTTTTGATATTGAGGGGTTTTTTTGATATATGGATTTTTTAATATTTATTGGGATTTTTTAATATATATATTGAGGTGGTTTTCTTATATTGGGATTTTTATATATTGAGGTTTTTTAAATATATATTGAGATTTTTTAATATTTATTGAGGCTTTTTATATATTGGGATTTTTTTTTTATATTGAGGTGTTTTTATATATTCAGATTTTTTTGATATAGAGATTTTTTNGAGTGTTTTTAATATTTATGGAGGGTTTTTTTATATTGGGATTTTTTGGATATAGAGATTTTTTATATATAGACATGGGTTTTTTGATATTGAGGGTTTTTTTAGATATAGGGATTTTTTAATATTTATTGGGATTTTTTAATATATATATTGAGGTGGTTTTCTTATATTGGGATTTTTTTCTATTGAGATTTTTTTAATATTGAGTGTTTTTAATATTTATGGAGGGGTTTTTTATATTGGGATTTTTTAATATTGAGGTGGGGTTTTTTTTAATAT
Organism: Falcunculus frontatus; assembly: GCA_013398115.1. NCBI lineage: Eukaryota > Metazoa > Chordata > Aves > Passeriformes > Falcunculus > Falcunculus frontatus. Next base: position 18,925 of record VZRV01003827.1, read on the forward strand.
TGAGGTGATTTTTAGATATTGACTTTTTTTAATATATTGACTTTTTTTTTGTTTTTAATTGGGATTTGAAGTGCTTGTCCAACTTTTCACTGAGCAGAAAACATTATTTTCCTTAGAAAGCAAAGTCTGACGACCCAAAAGTCAAAACTCTGGGCTTTCACATTCAATTTTAAATCCCCAAAAATTTGTACACCTTGTTCCAGGACCAGCCCTGCTCCAGTGCTGGCAGGAGTTGGGGAATCATCGAATTCCAGAAGGTTTGGGTTGGAAAGAACTTTCAGGATCATCCCATTCCCACCCCTGCCATGGGGTCCCAGGTTGCAGGCAGTGGTGGGCACTGTCCATAAAAAACATGGATAGGAGCATCCAAAGCTCATTTTCAGCTTTATACGACAGCAATAAATATAATTTTGGGTATGGCATGGTTTGGGGGTGGGCAGAGCGAGGGGTTGTTGGGGTTTTTTGAGGTAGGATTGCAGGGAGTTTGGAATTCCACCTATCAAAAGGAGGAAGGACCAGGGGTTTATCCCTGAATTTTGGCCCCTGGTGCTCCTCCTGGCACTGCCCACAGATCCCATGGAGCAGAACAGTCTGGAGAGGCAGAGAGAGGAAAGGTGGGTTTGGGGCAACAACGGAGAAAATGTGATCAGAAAAACAATGGATTTTCAGTCAATCTTTGCCAGAAGAAAACCTTCACCTGGGGTTCAGCCGAGGAATAAATCCCATTTATCGTGCTGTGCTCTCTGAGAGGGGAACCCAGACAGGTTTCACTCCTGAGCAGAGCTGTGATCCCAGATTTCCAGTGCAGACAAATCCCTGGGGAGGGAATATTTATGGGAGCATGGGATGGATGGGATAATGGGAAGGAATGGTTCCCTGAGAGGGAGGAGAGGGGCTGGGATGGAATTCCCAGAGCAGCTGTGGCTGCCCCTGGATCCCTGGCAGTGCCCGAGGCCAGGTTGGACATTGGGGTTTGGAGCAACCTGGGACAGTGGAAGGGTTCCCTGCCATGGCAGGGGTGGGAATGATATTATCTTTAAGCTCCCTTCTAAATTATTCCCTAATTTTAAGTAGCCAGATTGGGCTGGGGCAGAGAGAAGAGTTTCATAATCCATGGGCACTTTACTTGGAATCTGGAAGGGATTTTGCCTTTCTATTTTCCTATAGAGACAAAAAAAATCCCATTTAGCTCAAAGCTCCACCTGAGCCCTGTGATCCCACACACTCAGAGCTGCTGGAATTCCTTGGATTCCCCTGGAACACACCCCCAGCTCGTGTGTTTTGGCTGTAAATCTCCACAAATCCTCAGCTCCTGGATGCCACAGGCTCCACACTGGGCTCCCACAGCCCCGCTGTGGTTATTTGGGCATTGCCAGATTCCAGGTGGAGCCGTCAGAGCCTGGCAGGATGAACACACCCATTACCAGGGAATGGCTGCAAGGACAGGAGACCTCACTGGGAATGGCCATCCTTAATCATCCAGGATGTTCAGGCAGCTCCAGCCACCCAAGGGGCACTCCAGGGGTCTGGGCATGGGCTCATCCCAGGGCAGCAGGGAGGAAATGCCTCAATTCCCTGAGTCACGAGTGCTGAACGTCCCCAAACAATTCCTGCCAGCAGGATGAGAAAGGGAAGGAAGCTGCTAGGCAGGGATGACCTGGGGGGTCAGGTGCTCTTTTTTCCAAGGATAACCATCCAGATATCTCAGGGGACACTGGCAGGAAAATCTGCTCTTTAGCTGCCGTATTTTTTCAGGATTTAAAAAAAATTCTCTTATTCACATTAATTTTAAGGTTTAAATGTAAAGGCACTTTTGTAACCCACTTTTTAAAACCCACTTTTTAAAAATTTTAAGCTCACTTTTTAAATAGGTTCTTGTTGGAGATTTAAGGCAGAGCCAAGGCCTCAGGTGTTGTAAAGCCCCTGAGCTCTGGCTGCAATAGGTGAGGCTGTTTCCTTATTTTTAAAGGTCCTTTGGTGAGCTCCACTGGTTAACCAAAACAGGCTGAAAACCAAGGAAAACTGCAATCACGGAATGGTTTGGATTGGAAGGGCCCTCAAAGCCCATCCAGTGCCACCCCTGCCATGGCAGGGACACCTTCCACTGTCCCAGGCTGCTCCAAGCCCCAATGTCCAACCTGGCCTTGGACACTGCCAGGGATCCAGGGGCAGCCACAGCTGCTCTGGGCACCCTGTGCCAGGGCCTCCTCACCAGGAAAGGGAATGATTTAAATTGGCAAAAATTGCATGTTTGGGATGAAACCCTTGGCCTCTATTTCCAGCCCTCATGGGCAGATTGGCACAAAGCTTTTCTAAGATTATCACGTTCCTCTCAAAGAACGCCTTTCAGAGAGCTAAAAATCATCCGTGGATTTCTGTCAGAATTGGAAAATTGGTGCTGTCAAAAGCTTATTTTTGGGTGTGGGATTGGGAGATGGAGCAAAAATTTTTTCATCTTTAGATTTTTCAGAATGGGAGGATTTTGTGGTTTGCTTAAGAGGCCATGGTTTTCCCAGAGCAGCTGTGGCTGCCCCTGGATCCCTGGCAGGGTCCAAGGCCAGGTTGGACATTGGGGCTTGGAGCAGCCTGGGACAGTGGAAGGTGTCCCTGCCATGGCAGGGGGGGCACTGGGTGATTTTAAAGTCCTTCCCAACCCAAACCATTCCATGATTCTGTGACAATCCCAGTACTGATTTCCTCTCCTTTTGGTGAGGTTACTTTTCATCCCATTTCCATTCAGATAATCCCTGGAATTGGCAGTGTTATTCCTGAGTTCTGACTTTGATGCTGCATCAGCAGCAGAACAAAACCAGCCTGGGGGAGTTGTGTGTGCCCATGGCAATGCCAATTTTCTGTGCTTGTTTTCCATGCAGACAGCACAGCTTTGGATTCCCTCAATTCCTGCCCTCACTTGCCACTGGCTTCCACTGTGGCTCTCTGCCTGTCAGATTTGCAGCTGGAGGATGGAATCATGGAATATCCTGAGTGGGAAAGGACCCACAGGGATGATCCAGTCCCAGCCCTGGCCCTGCCCAGACCCCCCAACAATCCCAGCCTGGGCATCCCTGGCAGCGGTGCCCAAAGGCTCCTGGAGCTCTGGCAGCCTCGGGGCTGTGCCCATTCCCTGGGGAGCCTGGGCAGTGCCCAGCACCCTCTGGGGAAAGAAGAACCTTTCCCTGCTCTCCAGCCTCAGCCTGCCCTGGCCCAGCTCCAGCCAGGATCCTGTCCCTGTCCCAGGGAGCAGAGCTCGGAGCTGTCCCAGGGGAGCTCTGCCCTCAGGCTCCTCCAGCTGAACATTCCCAGGGCAGGAATCCCCAGAGCAGAGGACAGGGAATGGTGTGAAGGCCCTAGGCTCAGCTAATCAATCCTTTTTCACTTTGTTTTGTTTAGATTTGGCATCTGGAGCAGAAGCTGCGATGGCTTTGAACAATCACACCAACAGCAGCTCAGTGCTGCCCAATTTACTGCACATGTTCGTGGAGCAGAAAAAAGCCCTTCGGTTCAACAACTACAGCAACCCCGCCCTGGAGCTGCAGGAGGAGATCATGGCCTCCTTCTACATCCTCATCATCGTCGGCTTCTTCGGCTTCCTCCTCTTTGTCATGATGCTCAGCAACATCGTTTCCAGCAAGCCTGAGAACTACATGGATTATCTGTACTCTGGGAAGCTGGGCCCAGCCCGGGGCCGGGTGGAGCTGCCCGGAACAGAGAGCAAGGACACCTTTGTGATCATCAACAGCGCTGCCCTCCTGGAGCTGCAGCAGCAGGACGGCAAAAACCACCCCGGGACTGAGGGGCTGAGCACAAACTCGGCCCTCAGGGATGTGTGAAAGTGGTTTTGTTTCATTTCCCTTCTGTTCAGCCTGAAAAGGGGTAATTTTCCTTCACGAGGAGCCGTGCCTCTTGTGGAGGTTTCCCATGTGCAGGTGTGAAGGCACTGGAGTGAAACCTGTGTTATTCCAACTCCAGGATTTTGGAGAGGAGGCTGGAGATGAATTCCCTGCTGGGCTGCTCTTCCATGGCTGTTCCCATCGTGTTTTCATGGCTTGGCTCTCAGGAGAAGGGATCACCTTTCCTTTGCTGTTGCTTCCAGCGGGGCCAGGATGTGTCCAGCTGGGACAATGTGTCTGTGCCTGCTTCTCAGTATTCTTTATTCCCTAATTTATTTGGGAGGTCAGAGCTGCCAGTGAGCCCTGGCTGTGACTGTGCCAGCAGAAACAGCCACTGCAGCTTCCGTGTCCAGCCTCAAATGATGGGAAAGGGATGGTGATCCATGTCCAGCCATTCCACAAGGAATGAAGCTCATTTCAAGGACCTGGAGGCACACGTTGGACTTGGACTTGCTTGGTCTGCAGCAGGTTTTGGACAGTGGTCGTGCATTTCTCAGCAGCTCCTCCACACTTGGCTGCCCTAAACCAGGAAAATGAGGAGGGCCAGGACATCCCATTCCACAAGGGCTTGGAGACAGGACAATGGGAATGGTGTGAAGCTGCCAGAGGGCAGGGCTGGATGGGATCTTGGGAAGGAATTGTTCCCTGGGAGGGTGGGGAGGCCCTGGCACAGGGTGCCCAGAGCAGCTGTGGCTGCCCCTGGATCCCTGGCAGTGCCCAAGGCCAGGTTGGACATTGGGGCTTGGAGCAGCCTGGGACAGTTTGAGGTGTCCCTGCCCATGGGATCTTTAAGGTCCCTTCCAATCCAACCCATTCCATGCTCCTGATGTCCCTCCTGGAGCCCCCCTGGGCAGCCTCAGGGCTGACAATTCTCAGCTGTAGCCCTTGGGGATGTGACACCGCTGTGCCAACGATCCCAAACAATTCCTCCAGGGTTTAGTGCCACCCCTCTCCTCTTGGAATCCCACAGAGCTGCTGCTGCTTCCCCAGGTGGTTACAGGAACAAAAGGGGGAGTTGCAGTTTTGGGGTGACTTCTGCAGGTCCCCAAGGGGCTGAGGAGTGCTCAGTCCATGCCCTGCAGAGCCCAGGAATCCAGGATGGGAGATTTGGAGAGGCAAATGCTGGTAGAGGGTTCCAGCTTGCTACACTTGGTCCAAGAATTCATTGGGAAAAGCTCTGGAGTCTGCAAATCCAAATGGTTGGAGACCAGTGGGGCAGATACTGTGAGAACTTTGAGGCATTTGGTTATAGGAGTAAAAATCCTATGAAATCCTATAAAATTGTGAGCCTGGGGGGTGAATGTTGGGGGTTCCACTCAGCCTCCTTTATGTTCCTTTGTGTGTTTGCTCATTGTTACTGACGGGAAAAGAATTCCCAACAATTTTACAGGAAGCATTATTTCCTAATTCTCCTTCCACAGGTTTTTATTGCCTGGAACTTCACGTTTTGCTACTGTGATGTTTTTCTCTCCCTGTTTTTGCTGTATCCTTTCCTGCCACGATAAAGTGTCATTATTATGGGATTTTGCCACTGTTTGGGCCAATCCAAGCGGCTGGAATTGATTTATTCCATGTGGGCCACATCCTTAAAGGGAGTTTCCAGAGCCTGATCTCGGAACTGTTCCAAGGCTGCTACTTCCAGCTGATATCCAAGCTGAAATCCAAACCACTCTCTTGGCTTTCCACACTTGTCCTTGGAATTCCAGAGTTTCAGCTTCCCAGCAGAGACCTCTCCTTTTTTGGACAGGTGCATATTCCCAGACATTGGCTCCAGCAGAGGCCAATTAGGGATTGGAGTTGGTTTTGGATCCCGTTCCTTTGGCTTCCCTGCTGTGTCGGCTCCGTCAGAGCCAGGATCTGCCATTCCATTTCCATTGCTGCTGCTCAGCAGGAAAATGGGAGGTGTTTAAATGTAAAAACACCATTTGAGCTTCCAGGTTTGTTCCTACTCCCCAGTGGGGCCGTTTTCCAGAGCGGGACAGGTGGCACCATCCAAAATTGGATCCAATTTCTGCTGTGCCTGCACCAAGAGGAGATTCCAGCCTGACTCCAGCCGCTCTGACGATTCCTGCTTTGCACACCCAGCTTCTCCATTTTTCCATGCAACAGCATCAGGGAGCAGAGTTGATGGTGTCTCATTCCATGGTGAGATCCAGGGTCCAGAGGTGCCTCATTCCACGGTGAGATCCAGGTTTCAGAGGTGCCTCATTCCATGGCCAGATCCCGGTTCCAGAGGTGCCTCATTCCACGGTGAGATCCAGGTTTCAGAGGTGCCTCATTCCATGGCCAGATCCCGGTTCCAGAGGTGCCTCATTCCACGGTGAGATCCAGGTTTCAGAGGTGCCTCATTCCATGGCCAGATCCCGGTTCCAGAGGTGCCTCATTCCACGGTGAGATCCAGGTTTCAGAGGTGCCTCATTCCATGGCCAGATCCAGGTTCCAGAGGTGCCTCATTTCATGGCCAGATCCAGGTTTTGGACATGCCTCATTTCATGGCCAGATCCAGGTTCCAGAGGTGCCTCATTTCATGGCCAGATCCAGGTTCCAGAGGTGCCTCATTCCATGGTGAGATCCAGGTTCCAGAGGTGCCTCATTCCATGGTGAGATCCAGGTTCCAGAGGTGCCTCATTTCATGGCCAGATCCAGGTTCCAGAGGTGCCTCATTTCATGGCCAGATCCAGGTTCCAGAGGTGCCTCATTCCATGGTGAGATCCAGGTTCCAGAGGTGCCTCATTCCATGGTGAGATCCAGGTTTCAGAGGTGCCACATTCCATGGCCAGATCCAGGTTTCAGAGGTGCCTCATTCCATGGCCAGATCCAGGTTTCAGGCATCCATCACCCACTCCAGGTTCTGGGCAGGGATTTCACCTCCTGCACCAGTGGCTGCTGCAAGGAAGTGCCAGGCTGGAAGTTGAATTCCACAGGGAAAGGCAAAGTGAGCTTCCAAAACCAAATTCCCTGCTGGGGGGTGACAGAACTCTGATATTCCCTTGGGAATGAGCCTGTTCCTGCTCACACCTTCACCAGCTCCTGCAGCGGGGTGAGGTGAGTCCTTCCCTCTGCACTGGGGGCTCCACATCCCAAAAGGAGAGGGAAAATCAAACCCTGAGCACTCGGGCTGTGGTGGCTTCATCCCCTTCCCAACCACTGTCCCAGCCCCTTGGAGCTTTTCCCTTCTGGCTTTTCTCTCCTCACCCCAGGGAGATGCATCTGTGCCTACACCATTTCAACCACACTGATAAAAACTCCATTTCCTGAAGAAATCCTGATCCTACAGGGTCCAGGCAATGAATGTTCAGTATTTCCACCTGAAAGAGTGGCTGGGATGAGGCAGAAGACACATGGGGATGGGGATAAACTCAGCTTTGGCTGAGAATTCCTAATGCTGAACCCCAAATTCCATCCGTTTCCACAAAGTCTCTCCCAGGTTTAGCAGGAAACCACCAGCTCTTGGACTGAGTCTGTTCTGAGGAGTTTAGGGTTCTTAATTTAATTATTGTCTTAATTTATTTTCTAAATTAAAATTAAATTAAACCTTTTTCTGTTTCCATCTTGAGGCCATCTTTGATTTGGGCAAGTTTTTCTCTCTTGGTTCCAGCAGAGCTAAAATTACCCACTTTTGGAAAGGCTTTTTGACACCAAAAATACAACTTTGGTGGGGGACTTCAGCTCGTGCTCAGGAATTCATCAGCCAGCAGGAGGGAAAAAAGATTATTTAAACTGGGGATGGTATTGGTTAGAAAAGGAATCCTAATCTTTGTCACTTTGTGTAAGACTGGGAGAGAACCAAATTCCCTGTAGAGAGAGTTGGTTTTGGAAAAAAAAAACTTACAAAACATTTAATTTAGATAAAAATAAAATATTAAATTTCAAACTTAATTTTAGCTGTAATATAATACAGCAGTAAAAATCCTACTGTTGCTGTGTATTTCATTATGTTCTGTATTTCACGATGTTTTTAGTTGGCATTTTAAAATAAAGGGTTTGTGATGATTTTTAGCTTGAATCTCAAATGTGGTGACTGGGAAGGTAATGCCATAATGAGCCCTGAGCTGGCTAATTGTGGTGTAAGTGATAATTGCCACCCTAATTACTCCATTTATAGGGACTTTGTTCAGGGGTAAGTGGTAAATTTGGTGGTTTGGTTGGTTTTTGTCATTTCTGTAGGACTGGGACAGAGGAGAATCCTTGGGATTTCCATGGCCAGATCACAGAATGATGGAATATCCTGAGTGGGAAGGGACCCACAGGGATGATCCAGTCCCAGCCCTGGCCCTGCCCAGACCCCCCAAAAATCCCAGTCTGGGCATCCCTGGCAGCGGTGCCCAAAGGCTCCTGAGGTGCCTCATTCCATGGTGAGATCCAGGTTCCAGAGGTGCCTCATTCCATGGCCAGATCCAGCTTTGAGGTGCCTCATTCCATGGTGAGATCCAGGTTCCAGAGGTGCCTCATTCCATGGTGAGATCCAGATTTGAGGTGCCTCATTCCATGGTGAGATCCAGGTTTCAGAGGTGCCTCATTCTCATAAGAACAGCCTCAGCTGTGCCCATTCCCTGGGGAGCCTGGGCAGTGCCCAGCACCCTCTGGGGAAAGAAGAACCTTTCCCTGCTCTCCAGCCTGAGCCTGCCCTGGCCCAGCTCCAGCCCCTCCCTGGCTGCTGTCCCTGTCCCAGGGAGCAGAGATCAGAGCTGTCCCTCCCAAGGATGGTCTGACTGGGGGTTGAAGGAGCCAGGGACAGCCAGAGCTGAGGTGATGCCACCTGGCAGCCTCAGAGCATCACCCTGGGACAATGCAGTGACAGCCCTTGCCCGTCCCCAAGGCCTCAGAAACACCATCCTCAGCCTGGAAGATCTCAGGGAGAGGGGAGGGAACAGGGAAGGAAAGGGGAAAGCCCTGCTTCATTCCTGGACCCCAGGACACGGCTCTTCCCTTGCTGGTTTCCTCCTGGTGTCCCCTCACCATCAGGAGGGAGCTAAAAGCAAGAGTGACAAAAGTGGTGGAGCCTTTTTGTGTCTGTCTCAAGAACAGCACGTTCTAACTGGTGCAGGATGAAATAAATAAATTAATTAAACAAAGGAACAACCAGGTCAGGGCTGATCCTGCCCCTGTGCCCAGCCCTGGGGGCACCCCTGGGGTGCCGTGTCCAGCTCTGGCTCCTCAGCACAGCAGGGCCAGGGAGCTCCTGGAGCGGGGCCAGCGGAGGCTGCGGAGCCCAGGAAGGGCCTGGAGCATCTCCGTGCCCAGGAAAGGCCGAGGGAGCTGGGGCTGCTCAGGCTCGAGAGGAGCCCGGGCTGAGAGGGGCCCTCAGGCCTGGGTGTCCCTGGGTGTCCCTGGGTGTCCCTGGGTGTCCCTGGGTGTCCCTGGGTGTCCCTGAGTGTCCCTGAGTGTCCCTGAGTGTCCCTGTGTGCCCCTTGGTGTCCCTGTGTGTCTCTGGGTGTCCCTGAGTGTCCCTGGATGTCCCTGGGTGTCCCAGTCTGTCCCAGTCTGTCCCTGGCTGCAGGGAGGGCTCCGAGCAGGGCCCGGGCTCTGCTCCAGGGCCCAGCAATGGCCCCAGAGCAACGGGCAGGGCCTGAGCCCAGCAATTCCCTGCACAGGAGGCACAACTTCTGCCCTGGGCAGGGACCGAGCTGGGACAGAGCCCAGAGAGGGGCTGGAGTCTCCTCGCTGGGGATATTCCACAATATCCACACTCCTGTGCCCTTGGGATGATGCTGGAGCAGGGAGCTGGCAGCAGCTGTCCCAACCTGACCCATCCTGAGTCTGTGAAACGCCACCTTCAAATCAGGGAACACAGAATAGGATTTGCACTTCCAGTGAGTGCCAAGAGAATTAGGGAATTAGGCACCAAAAGAATTAGGGAATAATTCCCTCCAGGCTTTTCTTCCCACACTTCACTTCCAGTTCTTCAATAGTGAGGTCCATGAATGAGTTTTTTGGGGGACCTCAGGCCATCATCAGGCCTTCATTTAAATGTGGTTTTTGGAAAAATCAGTAATTGCAGCAGGATTATCCCTGTCAGGTTCTGCTCCTGGTATCCTTCATTAAGGATAAAAGCACATATTCAAAGAACACTAATAAAAGAGAGAATTTGAAATCCAAATGTTTCATTTCAGGTGTATCCCATGACCAGGTGCATCTGTGCTCTGCTTGGATCAGGGACAGATAATTCACACAAAAATGGGCCAAAAATCCAGTTTCACAACCTTTTGCATATTCCTCTATCATAGGGAGTCAGGAGACTGTGCTTTGGATGTAAATTCCCCAAATTTCAACAAAGACAGGGCTGGAAAATGAATTCCATAGGTCAAGCCTGCCTTTGACTCCAAGGGGGGATCTGCTTCTGAGCAGGAAATTTAATAAATCTAAAGGATTCCAAGTGACTTTCCCACTGCAGACACATTAAAATCTAGTGAAAATGGGAAATTCAAATTTTCCCCTTAAAACCTGATGCCAGCTCAGTGGTTCCCAACACCAAGCACTTCACTGCCACCACTGTGTAAGGAATTTCTCAGGGACAGGCAGGAGAAATCTCCCTGAAAGGCAAGTTCCCAGCAATTAGTGGTTGGTTCAGGCTTTAAGGCACGAATTCAGTCTCTCAGGATGAAATCTGGCACCTCATCACAGCAGATTTTTCTTCCCCATGCCATTAATTAGTGAAATTCAGTGATTTCTCATGGTGAGTAATGCAAAGTGGTATTTTTGAACAGTTTCTCCAAGTTCATTGAACACTTTCTTCTTTTTTTTTGGAAGTGGCTCCCAATTTACATTGTGGTGCTCATGACTGTGTTTCTTGTGGATTTCTGAGAGAATTAAGACCATAAAAAACATAAAAGAAAGAAGTTATGATTCACTGAAGAGACAAACCTGGGCTGTGTTCCTCCTGTGCCTGAAAATCACTGAAATGGGAATTTTTGTGGCAGAGACAGATCTGAAACAAAGGAGTCTCACCTCCCTTCAGAGGAATCCACAGATGTAATTCTCCAGAGCTGAGATGTGAATAGGAAAAGAAAAATAACCAGCTTTTCTCAGCTTCAGGTTCCTCAGCACAAACATCTGCTCGTGTTTTATGTGAGGGAGGTGGCACAGAATGGGAAACAGAGGGAAGGGAAAGGGGCAGGAATGATTTTATTGTCCTGGTATCTTGACCCTGACCATAATTCCACATTGTTTTGAGGCAGCAATTCCTCCACTAAATACCCCAGAAGAATCAAGGTGGGAAGAGCCCTTCAGGACCATCCAGTGCCACCCCAGCAGCACCAGCATCACCCCAAACCCTGTCCCCAAGGGCCACATCCAGACTCCTCCTGAATGTTTGGGATCAGGGTGCCACAGAAACAGCTGATCTGCTGGAATGTTGGCTGCTATCCAGGGGGATCCTGACAGCCTGTCCCCAAAATATTCATTTCTGGTAAAAAACTGTCTCTAAGTATTCCAGTAATTCCATGGCTGAAGGTCAGAGGCCACATCAGGATGCACTGTCCTTAATTCCTGGTGGAGAAGGGACACCTGGGATGGGTTTTTTGTGGCTAAAGAAAAATCCCAGAGTCACAAATTCCCAGAATCACCAAGGTGGGAAGAGACCTTCAGCATCATCCAGTTCCAGCATCACCCCAAACCCTGTCCCCAAGGGCCACATCCAGACTCCTCTGGGACACCTCCAGGGATGGGGACTCCAAACCTCCCTGGGCAGCTCATTCCAAGGCCTCACCACTCTGGGAGGGAAAAATTGTTCCCAATCTCCAAGCTGAGCCTCCCCTGGTGCAATTGGAGGCCATTTCCTCTCCTCCTTTCCCTGCCCCCTCCTGTCAGGGAGTTGTGCAGAGCCACAAGGTCCCCCCTGAGCCTCCTTTTCTCCAGCCTCAGCCCCTTTCCCAGCTCCCTCAGCTGCTCCTCCCAGGCCGTGCTGATGGATTTGGAGTGGTGTGAAATCAGAATGAGGAAAGGAATAGTTCTGGTGCCTCTTTCCCCCGGGGAAAGGCAGAGGATTGCAGAGGGCTCAGCTCATCTTGAGACACAGCCACTGCTCACCCCATGGCCCAGTGACTGCTGCCCTGCCCTGCCAACACCTCCCGGGCACTGGGCACAAGGAACAGCTCCAGTCAGACCAGCACCAAGCCCAGGACTCCACTGTTGGGTCTGGATTCACAGGAAGGAGAACAAGGCCAGAGCTGAAGGGCTCAGAGTCCTGCCTCTGCTGCCTCCCTGCGATTTGGTTCCAGGGCAGTGTTTCCACACTTGTTCCATGGAAAGGTTTGTCCTGGCAGCCCTGACACAGCACAGTCCATGGGGACCAGGAATGGGATCACAAATTCATGGAATCATGGAATGGGTTGGGTTGGAATGGACCTTAAAACTCATCTCGTTCCATCTCCCTCCTGCTATCCCAGGCTGCTCCAAGCCCCAGTGTCCAACCTGAACACTTCCAGGGATCCCAGCTGCTCTGGGAATTTAATTCCAGCCCCTCCCCACCCTCCCAGGGAACAATTCCTTCCCAAGATCCCATCCAGCCCTGCCCTCTGCCACTGGGAAGCCATTCCCTGGCTCCTGGCCCTCCATGCCTTGTCCCCAGTCCCTCTCCAGCTCTCCTGGAGCCCCTTTAGGCACTGGGAATGCTCTAAAATCTCCCCAGAACTTTCTCTTCTCCAGGCTGGACAACTGCAATCACCTGCTTCCCACCCATTTTAGCACCAAGGAAGTATCCAAAGGAAGCAATTTGTGTCCCAGGAATTGTCTTTCCTAGTTTGTATCCTTTGGGAAGACGAGGGGGAAGCCCCCCAAGAAGGATTTCATGGAAACCAAGCATTGGGGAAGAGGAAGTGTTTGCTGCCAGTTTCCCAGAAAACAAAGGGAAAACCAGAACAATCTCCTTTTCCTGGGAAGGGCTGGGAAAGCTTTGTGAAACCCCTTCCCTTTTCCCTCTGGGAGGTCGAGACCTGGCAAAACTTTTCTCCTCATTCCCTTTTAATGAGCGTGGAAACCCTTGGGCAGGGAAAAGAGCTGAGTCTGAAATCCAAGGAATTTTGGGATTTTATAGAAACCCCTCCAGGATGAGTCCTTATCTTTCCCTCACTCCCCCTTCGCTGCTGCACGGGATAATTACAGCCCATGTTTTCCACAAAACTCTGTAACCCTTCATGGGGAAGGAAAATATTGTGGCTTACTCAGTTGTGACTCAACTGGTAATTTGGGATGACAAGCAATTCCTGAATATCTGACTCGAGTTAATGGGAGGATGTTACCCAACAGCAGCACCTTAGTCAAGAGCCCTTGAAACAACATCCCAGCTCCTCAGCAGGGTTTAAATCCCTTTTATTTCATGGGGTTTGTCTCCAGGAGCTCTCAGAGGGAGGCTCAGGGCACTTGGCCATTGCAGGATGGAAAAGCAAAGCTCTGGTCCCACTCAGGAATTTGTGTGTGTGCAGAGATTTTCTCTAAAATGTGGGAAAAACGATTAAAGGATCTTTGCACGAGGACAAGAGGGAGTGTCAGATGCAAATGTTGGGGCAGAAGCTGTCCCAGGTGTCCCTCTGCTCGAGCTGGAATGCAAATCACCTGAATTTCCATGATGTCTCACTGACTAATGACTTCTAAATGCTTTTCCAAGCCTCATTTTCATGGAAAAAAAACCCCACAAACATTTATTTTTCCTCCAGCTCTCGGAGTGGGTCTGTAAGAAGTGGTCCAACACATTTTTACATTTTAAATGGGAACATTTTCCCCCATTTTCAAGTCCTCAGTCCTGACAGTTTTCTGCAACCCAGGGCCAAAATCCCTTGAGGACATAATTTATGGTGGGACTGGATGGTGCTGGAGGTCTCTCCCAAGCTGGATGATTTGGGAGTGTGGGATGAGGGCTTTTGTGAGTGAACAGGCAAAGTGGAGCCTGCTGAGAAGCAGGAGAAGGGTGGCCAGGAATGGAGAGCCAGGAGACATCACTCCAAGCTCATCCTCTGTCCCTGGGAACTTATTCCTTGGAATTTCTTCCTGCAGGGCCCAGGTGGGAGAGGAGGAGGCATGGGAAGAAGAAGGAACACACTAATGATGGTCTGGGTGAGAGAAGCAAAATAACAGAGCACAAACACAAGACCCAGACTCATTTCTTTGACTCAAACTCCATTTGCCAGGAGCTGCCATTTGTTGGTGCTTGGCTCTGAACCTCCTCACATCACTGAGGAGCACCAGGCTGGGAAATGAACCCGAGTTTAGGCCAGAGAAATGAGTCAGAGCAGATCAAAAGAGCTGGAGGACTGGGAAAGAGCCACACCATTGGAGGCTGAGGCACTGGGGAGCAAAGCCAAGCAGCAGGAGGAAGTCCAGGGGAAAAAAAAAGGATAATCAAAAAGGAGAGTCACCCATCTGTGCTCCTGAGGATCAACAGGAAGCAGCCACATCCATCCTTCTCCATGTGACAGCCACCTCCCAGCCTTGGGACAGACTGGGACAGCCTTGCAGGGATGCTGGGACACCTGGACACTTCCAGGAGCTCTCTCTGATCCAGCAGGAACAGCTGCCACATGGAAATACACAGGGATAAAAGCCTAAGCATTCATTTGTGCCCAAACAAACTTTCCCTCTGCAGGGAGGAACCCACTGCTATGGGATAACTCGTGGCAGCTGCCAGGAATTCCTGTTATCAGCTGGTGCTGGGATTATCCCAAACTGCTCCACACGTGTGCCAGGAGAGGTCCAGCTGAGCCCAGACATGCTGGAATTGCTCCAGCAGCCAAGATAAACCAGCTTCAAAGCCAAACTGGGGAGTGACTTGGGTTGTGCCACCTTGCAGTCCCTGGTCAGTCACGGCCAAAAAATGGCCCTTGGATCAAATCCAAGGGGAAAACATCAACTGAGGGTTTGGAAATTTTACCTGAGCTATCCCCACACACTCCCAGGTTGGATATTGGGTTTTTTTCCACGTGGTGCTGCAATGGAAGAGAGATCCAAAGCTCTTGGAGAGTGTCCAAAGGATGGGGAAGGGTCTGGAGGGGCCACACAAGGAGCAGCTGAGAGCACTTGGAATTTCCAGCTGGAGCAGGCTGATGGAGACTCCTCAGGGGCTGCAGCTCCTCAGAGGGACAGCTCCGAGCTCTGCTCCCTGGGACAGGGACAGGATCCTGGCTGGCGCTGGGCCAGGGCAGGCTCAGGCTGGAGAGCAGGGAAAGGTTCTTCTTTCCCCAGAGGGTGCTGGGCACTGCCCAGGCTCCCCAGGGAATGGGCACGGCCCCGAGGCTGCCAGAGCTCCAGGAGCCTTTGGGCCCCGCTGCCAGGGATGCCCAGGCTGGGATTGTTGGGGGGTCTGGGCAGGGCCAGGGCTGGGACTGGATCATCCCTGTGGGTTTATTCCCACTCAGGATATTCCAACTCCCTCCTGTGAGGTCCCTCAGCTCCCCACAAGCCTTGAAAGCTGAGGTTAATAACAGTTAATAAATATTAACTAATTAACGATATCATAAATGCTATAATTAGAGGATGCAACAAGTCACTGCATCCTTGGAAGCAATCCTGCCAAGGCTGGAGCTGGAATCCCAGGGAATTATGAAAGATTCTCCCCCACACAGAACATTTTCAGAGCAGGAAAAAGCAGGTGGAATTGCTGATTCCCAAGAGGAAAAGCAGGGAAGGAAATGTTGGAATCACTGTTGGGATGTGAAGCCCTTGGGATGCTCCCTCCCAGCCCCATCCTGGGGTGATTCTGGCAGAAGTCTCAAACTGAGACTTCATTTTTAGTACCACTAAAAGCTTTTAGTTTTTAGTTTTTTCACTAAAATTAAGCTGAGCTCATCTCAGCCAAAGCCTAATGACAAAACTGTCCCGTTGAAGGTTTATTTTTCATTTTAAGGAGCACAAAACCCCCAAAATCCTGAGCTCTCTGTTCCAGCAGCCACCTGAGTCACCTCAGAACCTGAGAGAGTTTTGGTTTTTTCCCTTAAAATCCCAACAGCTCCTTTCCCGATCACTCCAAAAGGATTTCAGCTTTTGTTTAAACCCACCCAGCCTTCATGTGACTAAAAGGAACCCTAAAGGTGCAAACACTGGACATTTAAAAGCCAGTTTTTAATTTTAAGCCTTTTATTTTCTGCCTTCAACACTTGGCACTGGTGACAATGACAATACCAGAAATACAGACCTGAGCAAGGGAGGTACAACTTGAACAGTGCTTGGGAAAAGAGGAGTTTTATGGAACAGGGGAGAAGGAGAGACCCTGAATTCTGTAGGCACCACAGTGACCTGGCTCGTTTTTTGGGATGGGAATATTTCCAGTTTAATATCTTTGTCAGTGACATTGACAGTGGAATCAAGTGTTCTTTAAAGCCCCTTCTAACCCAAACCATTTTATGATTCTATGATTTTTGTACAGCTTTCAGAATCAGAACAATTGTGACAACAGAATCTCTGGTAAAGTTTTGATATGTAAACATGGCAATTTCACTTTAATTCAGAAATGTGCAAGATAGTCTATTTTTGTATACTTTGTAAGGTAATTTTAGGTCTAGATTGTGGTTATATAAAACACAAAACAAGTTAAATCAAACAACTACTTGTTTGCTTGAATTTTGCTTGACTCTTACTCTGTGAGATGTAAATTGTTTATAAAGGGATCTGCTGTGTAGATCCCCTGGTGTTGAAGCTGTTGATGTGGCCCTTGGGGACAGGGTTTGGGGTGATGCTGGTGCTGCTGGTGGGATTGGATGATCCTAAAGCTCTTTTCCCACCTTAATTCTGGGATACACTGAGCACCCCAAGGCTCTCTATCCTTGCTGCCTCCTCTTCCTCAGAAATTAAACTGAATTGAATCCTCTTTTCCTCTTTTAAATGTGTTTTTAATCATAAAACCCTTCTGTGTCCAAGGAAGGCCTCAGTGCTCTGGGCTGGGGACAAGGTGGGCATCGGGCACAGCTTGGGCTCCATGGGCTGGGAGGGCTTTTCCAGCCTCAGGGATCTTGGGATTCTGGGATTCTCTCAAAATTCAAGGTCCCCAGCTGGTTTCTGAAGGAGCAACTGCAGCAAAGCTGAGCTGCTGTCTCCCCCCAGTGTCAGCAGAGTTTTCCTGTTCAAGCTGTGGCACAAGGGATTCCCAAAGGTAAAATCACCTGGAAGCTGGCACAGCACAGGTCCAACTCCCCCTGGAATGTCAGGGAACAGGGATTGCTTCAGTTTGGGAAGGGATAAGACTGGACAAGAACGATTCTTACACTGGGAATTATAGGATATCCTCCATGCCAAGCTCAGGGGATATCTGAGCTCTGAAATTTAGGAATGGCCTCAAGCAGGAGGAAGACAGGGATAAATGGGATCTTGGGAAGGAATTGTTCCCTGGGAGGGCGGGGAGGCCCTGGCACAGGGTGCCCAGAGCAGCTGTGGCTGCCCCTGGAGCCCTGGCAGTGCCCAAGGCCAGGTTGGACATTGGGGCTTGGAGCAGCCTGGGACAGTTTGAGGTGTCCCTGCCATGGCAGGGGTGGGAATGGGATGATCCTTAAAATCCCTCCCACCCCAAACCATTCTGGGAGTCTAAAATTCAGGTTGGACCACATTTGAAGTCTTACACCTGCAAAGATTTTTCTGATTTGGCTGCAGAGGCAGAAAGGTGATAATCTGGAGGATTTCTGAGGAGACTCCTCACAGCTCCTTCCCCCATACTCAGGGGCTAAAAAAGAGCATTAATTCCCTTCTTGCACACCCTTGGCAGGGAGGGCACCGAGATTTTAAGCCAGACTTGATTATTTGAGGTGCTAAATGGTGCCCAGTGGCTTTGGTGGTAAATAAGCTGCTGCAAAGGGAGATTGTGTCCCTTTGCTTGTGCTCACAGAGCGACTGTATTGAAGTAGTTGAAAAAACTAAAAAAATACCCTCGTTATTGTTATTATTTTTTCTAGAAAAAATTACTCTTGAGAGCCTAAAAACTCCAGATTGGGGCTGATACCCAAAACCAACCAGTGACTGCACAAAGCCAAGCCACTGGTGGCTTTTGGAGCTGGAGAACCCTGCACAGAGCTGACAATTCCCTGGGCAGGTTCAGGGGAAAATTCCTGTGTTTCCCTCGGCAGCCTTTAAGGGAGGTGGGCACCAGGCTGTTCTCACTGACACCACAGGTATTGAACTGAATTCCCTCCCAGTTCACCTTGGCATGCACAGGTGAGTGTTGGGAACAGAGAGGAACTGCTGGATTACCTGGGATTGTTGGAATTCCTGAGCCTGGCAGCCCTGAGGTTGCTGGAGCAGGGATATTTCTCTAGGATCCAGTAGGATATTACACAGCAGGGTATTTCTCTGTGCTGGGAATGGGTTTCTGCATTGCTTTTGTTCTCCAGTCTCCAAGGAGACAGTGGGAAAAGTGAGATTTTCCACGTCCATGCAGTTCCAGGAGTGATTCCAGCACAGTCAGAGCTCCCTGAGCATCCCCTGTGCTCCCCACGCTGGTGAGGGCTGGGGGACCAGGGCAGCTGCACTCCCAGGGCTTCTCCAGGGGCTCTCCACCCTCCTCTTCCCGCTCCACTGCCACATTTCTGCTTCTCCTTAACTTCCAGAAGGGTCTAGGAAGTGCTTGGGAGTGGAAATGGGAATGTGAAAGCAAAGGTACCTGAGGCACTGCCATGCCTGAGCCTTCCTTGCTGAATTTCTGTATTTCTCTGTTGATTAACCCAAATCTGCTCTGGAGCCAGGCTGGGAGAGCTGGGAATGTCCAGTCTGGAAAGGAAAAGCTCCAAGGAGGCTTTAGAGCTCCTTCCAATACCTAAAGGGGCTCCAGGAGAGCTGGAGAAGGACTTGGGACAAGGGATACAGGACATAGGGAATGGTTTAAAATTGAAAGAAGGCAGAGATGGATGGGATATTGGGAAGGAATTGTTCCCTGGGAGGGTGGAGAGGGGCTGGGATGGAATTCCCAGAGCAGCTGTGGCTGCCCCTGGATCCCTGGAAGTGTCCAAGGCCAGGTTGGACATTGGGGCTTGGAGCAGCCTGGGACAGTGGAAGGTGAGGGGTTGGAACAAGGTGATTTTAGTCTCTTCCAGCACAAACCATTCCAGGATTCCATGCCCCAGTTCTCCTCCAGGATTTGGTGTCACTGCCCAGGCAGGAACAGCTTTCCCCCAGGCTGAGCAGAAAACAGGGAACCAAAGAGAGTTCTCAGGATAAATCTCCTTCCATGACCCTTCCCTAAAGGTGATGCCGTGATTTCCATGGATCCAAGGAAGTCCTGGATGCACAAAGAGCCTGGAAAAGCTCCTCTCCTGGGTTTGTCCAGCTGGATTCCATGCAGGCCCCACAGACTGACCTTTGCAGGAAGCAGCTGCTCTGCAGAAGCTGCACCGAGCCCTCCCCACTTCCTTCTGCCTCTCCATGAACTCTGGAGCCTCCCAGGATGGATCCAGAGCATTTTTCTCCCCAATTTTTCCCTGCAGAGCCTTTTCCTCTTCCTTCCCAGCCACCTCCTTGCAGCTGATCTTTCCCAAGTGCCTCCCCTGCAGCTCCAATCCTTTGAGGAAGCAGCCCCCAAGTTGATTTTTTTTTACCAAAGGCTTTTTTATTGCACAAATAGAGGCTCAGGTGCCTTGCTGTACATACAAAAATGGAGATAAATTAAGTGTTACACCGAGGTTACACATCTTGCTTTTCCAGGAAGGCTTCATCCTCCTGGGAAAGGACTCCAATGGCAGCTGCCAAGTGTCAGGAATCTGCAGGGAGAGAGCAGTGAGAACAGCAGGCATCAGGGGTTGGCAGCACAGGGGCTGCAGTGCCCATGGGGCACCCTTGGAGCTGCTCCCAGCTCCATGGGGGAATTCCTCCCTCTTAATCCCAGAATTTAGGAAGGACAGGGCAGCTCTGGAGAGTGGGCATGGAATTCCTGTGGAATCAGAGAGCTTTTAATGCCAGTTCATCACCCTGGGTGATGTCACCTGCTAGGCACAGAGGTTTTTGTGGGATGATGCTGGTGCAGACCTCCCTGGAGCTGTGGGATGTTGCCAAACAGAATTCCCTGGGATTACACTGCACAGAATCCCAGAATCCCAGACTGGTTTGGGTGAGGAGGGACCTTAAAGCTCATCCCATCCCACCCCTGCCACGGGCAGGGACACTTCCACTATCCCAGGTTGTTCCAACCCCTTGTCCAAGGGCTTTCCTTTTTTTTTGTCCACTTTCCTTTTCCAGGGAAATGTCCCAAATCTGTCCCAAGCCAAGTTCTGAATCTGCTGAAAACAGGAGACTGAAAAACCCCTTTGGTTTTGTTGAGTTTGGTTTTTTTTCTATGCAAATAGAAACAACTTTGTTCCCATGGTTATTCCTCATTTCTAGGCACAATTCCCAATCCTCGTTGAAGGGAATAAAAGAGTTTGAAATCAAATCTAGCAAAGATTTGAAGAACTGAAAGCATCTTTAGATGGCAGGGGATGACCTCAGAAGGGCAAATCAGATTTTGATTTGAATAAAGAGCAACATTCCATCAAACTCCCACTGAGCTTCCAAAGGGCAGGCAGGAATAGAATTCCCATTTTGCTGCAGAACAGGGAGAAGGGAAGCAAACTGCTACAAAAATGACAAGCAAGGCAGGGAATAGAATCCAAGCACCAGGCAGGACTCATTCTGCTCATGGATCTGCTCCAAGAAAGCAGGGATTGCTTCAACTTTAGAAACAGAGGGGAGGAACTCAGGAATTTCAGAATGAAAATCCCAAATTTAAGGGCTTTTGGAATGTTCGTTTTGCTCTTTCAAGCAGAAAAATGTGCATTTTTCTCAGGGAATTCTACATGGTGGATGGTCCATGGCATAACCCGTCCCTTTGGGAATTCCATGTGTGGAATTTGGCCTTTCCAGCTAAACCACCCCCATCCCACCAATGATTTCACTCATCCAGAAGGGCTGATTATGTTCTCTCTTGATGATGTGATTGAAGGCCCAGAGTTCTGATTGCAGCACCCTGCCTGGCTGCTCCCCTGCACTTATTCCCAATTTATCCCCCTCTTTGTGCATCAGGGATAAAAATCCAGGGAGATAAAGAACAGAGAAGGAATATTGTGCTAAAACATCCTCAAACAGAGCAGCGGTTCATGCAATTCCCACAAAGAATGAGGGGGAATGAAACATCCCAAAAATTCCAAGAGCTCAGCTCCTGCTGCTGGCTCTAAGTGCACATTCCAAATCAATCCCAGTGGGATTAATGATGTCATTCTCAAAGCCCAGGATGTGGGATCAATCCCATACCTGAGGGACTCTTCACTCATCCTTCTTCTCTGCTTCTGCTTTCAGTTTCTGCTCCCGTTCCCTCTTCAGTTTCTCCTCGATTTTCTTGCTCTGGTACATTTTGACTCCAGCAAAGGCCAAGCAAAGGATCAGTGTTTTAGCTGCCAAAATGTACATCAGCAGTGGGAAGTTCTCCAGAGCCTGGAATGCCAAAAGATCTATTTAGGCACGCCTGGAACACTTGGATAATTAAAAAATGAATTGATAGGGATGGTCTGCATCTTCCATTCCAATGGTAATGCTCCTCTCTCTCCGTGGTTTTTATTTCTGTGGGAAACTAAAGCAGGCAGAGCAACGAAGCCAAAGAAAAATCCCCTTCCCTCAAATATTGAAGCCACTTTTGCTCATTTTACAGCAATATTTGCACCATCTGGAGCTGAAAAAAGGGAAGAGCTGAGTATTTTAGGGAAATTGTAGACGTGGAAATGCTGCTGAACAATCCTCACAAGTGAGGGATCCTTGGGGATCAGCTCTCAGATGAGATCCCCAAAACCACTCCTGGAAATCTTAATCCATAGCAATTTTGTAATGAAGCTGCTCAGATAGGGAAGGTTTAGAGAAATGCCTTTAAAGTGGCAGAAAAGTCAAAAATCCACAGCTTCCAAGGATTGCTGCACCAGTTCTGAATGCCTGGAACTGCACAGAGTGTTTCAGTGCTATAAAAACATGAACTTGGTCCACATGGAGAGGAAAATTAAATGGAATTCAGTGGTGGGGCACTGAACAGGGATTGAGGGGGTTGTTGGGGGGTCTGTGCAGGGCCAGGGCTTGCACTGGGTGATCCTCGTGGGTCCCTTCCCATCAGGGTATTCCAGGATTCTGTGATAACACTGTGGAATTGGAATTCTCCCTGTCTCCTCAGGATCCCCAAAAGCTGTCAGGACACACCAAAGCTCTGAGTTTAGGCCAAGCCTTGTGTCCACACAGCAGCAGGGAGCTCGGAAAAACAACACCAGGCTCTGTCAATCTGCCCACAGTCACAGTGGCAACAGCTCTGAATCAAAAGCTCTGCAACAGCAGGGCAAGGAAGGCAGGGCCAGGGGGAAATTGATAAATATTGATTTAATACGTTAAAATTGTTAATTATAGAGTTGTGGAATGGTTTGGATTGGAAGGGATTTTCAAAGCTCATCCAGTTCCATGAGCAGGGACACCTTCCACTGTCCCAGGCTGCTCCAAGCCCCAATGTCCAACCTGGCCTTGGACACTGCCAGGGATCCAGGGGCAGCCACAGCTGCTCTGGGCACCCTGTGCCAGGGCCTCCCCACCCTCCCAGGGAACAATTCCTTCCCAAGATCCCATCCAGCCCTGCCCTCTGCCACTGCAAAGCCATTCCCTGGCTCCTGGCCCTCCAGCCCTTGGAAATTGGCTCTCTCCATGGTTCCTGCAGCTCCTTCAGGCCCTGCAAGGCCACACTGAGCTCAGCCCAAAGCTTCTCCTCTCCAGGCTCAACAATCCCAGCTCTCCCAGCCTTTCCTCCCAGCAGAGCTGCTCCATCCCTCTGCTCATCCTGCTGCCTCCATGGATCTGCTCCAACAGCTCCATGCAGGAGGTCCCTGCTCCAACCTTGTGGTGCCTCACACACGACCCTGCAGAGCTTTCACGGCCCCGAAACCCCAAAAAACACAGTGGAGAAATCCCCCTCCAGTAACAAGAGCAGCTGAGGGAAGAGCAGCCAGAGAAAAACCTGGAAAGAGGAAAGGCAGGAGGAGCAGGGATGAGCAGAGCTCTGGTGAGCTCAGGTCTGAAGCGTGAGGCCCCAACAGCAAATCTTGGGACAAGCACAGCTGGAAAGGACAACAACAAATCCCCTGTCCCTGAGAGTGTGCTGGTTAAACAACCCCTCCCTGGGAAAGGAACCATCAGAACCCACCCAACACATCCCACACGGAAAGAGCAGCAATCCCTGCTTTGGGAATGTGCTCCAGCCTCACCTTCCAGTTAAAGGCCACCATCTCAGCTGTGGGGTGCCCCAGGACTGGGGGGGTCACACTCCTGGAGGCACAGGGCAGGGCAGGAGCATCTTGGAGAAATGGAAAATAAAGCAGAATGAACTCTTGGAGAAATGGAAAATAAAGCAGAATGAAGTCTTGGAGAAATGGAAATTCAAACAGAATTAGGCAAGCTCCTAATGAATCCACCCTGCCCCTCTGAGGGGCTCATCTGCAGCTCTCCCCAGTGACCTACAAGGACCTTTTTGGGGCTGAGTGACAGGAGCAGGACAGGGCTGTGACAGGCCCAGGCAGGTGCTGGGGCTGGGATTCCACATCCTGGCAGCTGCCCCATGGAAAACATGGAAAACACGGCTGCCTTTGGAAGCTGGAGCTGGGTGTGCTCCCCCTGCCTGGCTGTGCTGGGATCTGAGGGACACAGAGCCCCACAGGAACTGCCTTGGGGGTTTTTTTTTGAGGGTTTCAAAGCCCACCTGCTCTGTTTGGAGCCTCAATGTCTAATTAATCCTCTAATTTATCAGTCCTCTGTGGTTGATTCGTTCAATTCTCCATACTAACAGTTTACAAATATAGAAGTTAGCAAACCAAGCACTCCCTGGAGCCCTGAGTGGTCACCAACCATTCCAGAGCTGAATTCTTGGGATGAAAAGCCTGAGGGGATGCTCGAGGCTGCAGCACACACAGCACCCTCAGCTCTCTGCTCCATCTCTTCAGCTGCAGAAATCCAAATTAACCACTGGAGGCCTTTCCTGCCCATGGAACACGAGTGGAAAAGCAGGAGGGAACACTCCAGCACAGTGCAGAGCTGGGCTGAATCAATCAGCACCACACCACGAGAGCTGCTGCTGAGCTTCCTTCAGAAATTCAATGTTCCTGCAGCTCCTGCCCTGCTCAGTTTCAGGTAGATGTTCTAATTTCTCCAGCCAGGGCATCCTCTCCTCTCCTTTTCCCTCACACCCTGCTGAGACCCCTCTGGAAACATTCCCACACCTCCAGAGATCTCTGTGACCAAGATCCAACTGTACCAAAGCCCTGGAGTGGCAGCCACCACCAAAATCCTGTTAATCAGTCACTATTTATGTGCTGGTCCTGATTGTGCAGCTCCTTATCCTGCTGAGGAAACGTCAGGGTGGTTGTGAACTAATGAGGCAATGTCCAAAAAAAAAAGGTATTTTCATTTCATAGAATCATGGAATCATGGAATGGTTTGGGTTGGAAGGGCCCTTGGAGACACCTTCCACTGTCCCAGGCTGCTCCAAGCCCCAATGTCCACCCTGGCCTTGGGCACTGCCAGGGACCCAGGGGCAGCCACAGCTGCTCTGGGCCCCCTGTGCCAGGGCCTCCCCACCCTCCCAGGGAACAATTCCTTCCCAAGATCCCATCCAGCCCTGCCCTCCTTCAGCTTAAAGCCATTCCCTCTTGTCCTGGCACTCCAGGCTCTTGAAAATGGGATCTCTCTCCATCTTTCTTTTAGGCTCCCTTCAGGTCCTGGAAGGGATCTTCTGATGTTCCCTCTGGAATTTCAGTAACCACTCAGATTTGGAGTTCCCTGTTCAGAGGGGCTCAGGGAAAATCCCACATCAGAGCAGAATGTGGGATCTCCCAGGACTGAGAGGGGTGGAAGCTCCTCCAAGTGACACAAGCCTGGCCTGAAGGGACCAAATGGGGAGTCCTCACCTCACAACCCGGCCGTGGGTGGGGGTTTCACCCAGCACAGCCTTCACTCTTCTCAATTCCTAGGAATTCTGTGCTCCAATCAGAATGAATTTTGCAACATGCTGTAAAAAGGCAGGAATTCAGCCATCCAAGCACAAAGCAGCATCTGGCTCCTGATGCTGAAAATGGGGTTTTGGGGATTTTTGGTGTGCAGAAGTTTCAGACTCAGCAAATGTTCTGTGAGCCCATCTGTGGGGCTGAGGCAGGGTCTGTCCCCCCCCAGCAGCAACAGAGTGGGATGGCATCACACTGGGCACTCCTGGGAATGCTCTGGGCTGGGATTATTGAAGTGTTCAGCCAGTGCTGCTGGAATATTCCCGCTCTGCTGAGACACAAGCCTGGATCTGCCTGGACTGTGTGCATCCATCAGGAGTAGCTGCACTGGAGTCACACAGGATGGGAAGTGAAGAAATTCGCCCTTTGTCCTGAAGAGTGGTGTTTTGATCCACAGTTAGAAAATCATGGAATGGTTTGGGTTGGAAGGGACCCTAAAGCTCATCGAGTTCCAACCCCAGACACCTTCCACTGTCCCAGGCTGCTCCAAGCCCCAATGTCCAACCTGGCCTTGGACACTGCCAGGGATCCAGGGGCAGCCACAGCTGCTCTGGGCACCCTGTGCCAGGGCCTCCCCACCCTCCCAGGGAACAATTCCTCCCCAATATCCCATCTATCCCTACCCTCTTTCAGCTTGAGGCCATTCCCCCTTGTGTTATCCCTCCATCCCTTGTCCAAAGTCTCTTTCCATGTTTCTTGTAATCCCAAATTGTTTCCTGTGAGAGCTGACACCTGTGATGCTCTGTCCCCACGGTGTCTTGTGCAGTTGGGACTGAGAGAGAATGTCACTGCTCCCTCCAGGCTGCATTCCCACATCCCACCAGCCTGCAGTGGCCAAGCACTTCTCCCCAGCTCATCTCTTGGCTTTCCCAGTCTCCATTTGATCCCAGTCTTTATGAAATCCAACTGAAACCTCAGGATTGAAAAAAGGAGGTGAGGCTGCAGCACAGGGCAGGGAGAAGAAAGTGGGAAGAGGAGAGAAAGTAGGAAGAGGAAAGAAAGTGGGAAGAGGAGTGAAAGTGGGAAGAGGAGAGAAAGTGGGAAGAGGAGAGAGAAGGTGGGAAGAGGAGAGGACTTTGCCCAGAGCAGCTGTGGCTGCCCCTGGATCCCTGGCAGTGTCCAAGGCCAGGTTGGACAGTGGGGCTTGGAGCAGCCTGGGACAGTGGAAGGTGTCCCAGCCCCTGGAGGCTGGATGGGCTTTTACATCCCTTCCAATCCAAAGCATTCCCAGATTCTAGGATTCCCTTCACATTTAAAAAACACCATTTAAGAGCACTGAGGTCATCAGTGCAAGAGCAAAAACCTCCGACACTGCTTTTTCAAGGTTGGGATATCTTAAAAGCCCACAGGCAAATAAACAGCTGGAATTCTGTGTTTGCCTTTCCTGAGGAGATAAGGCACAGATAGGAGCCGGGAACACATCCACAGGCAGGCATTGTTCATGGCCCAGGAAAATGCAGGCTCCCTTGGCAAACACAGGGCCACAGCCTGGGCCCCTCAGAAGGGCACTGCTCCCTCTCTCACGTGCCAGGAGCTCTCGTGTGCAGCCACGTGAGTGATGCCTTGAGTTTTAGCTTTTATATTTTTGATATATTTTTCAAATTCTGTGTTTCCTACTGTAAAACTCTGAAATGTCTCACAGCCTGCTGCTGCTGCTCTCTCGGGCTAAGACAGACAGAACAAAGTCTCTGGCTTTGCTCTCCAAGGACACCCAGACCCAAAATGTGGAAACCAACATCTTGGAAAGGGGTGCTGAGCTTAGAGAACTTACATCATTAGCTAAAGTTTTAATTGGCGAATTGATGCTGATAAGCAAATGGACCAAACCTATAAAAAGGTGAGGAACTCGTGACTTGTCCACCTTGGGGTCCATTTTGGCAGTAGCCTCTGGGCTCCCCAGGGTGTACCTTTGAAGGCCTTTTAAAGAAGTATCACCTTTATTCCCTTATTTTTGTCTACTCTTTGTTTCCAGGTGGCCACTTGAGGCATCATGAGAAGGGACAAGAGCACCAGGCTTTGCCAGATATTCCCTGACAGATGCTCCACAAGCTGGGATAAAATGGCATCAGCCTCACAGAGATTCCCTGGGACTGCAGCTCCCAAGTTGGTCACTCCCAGGTCTCCTCTGGAGTTTCATTCCTTAACAAATGGGAGGTGGCTGCCCTGAGAAGCTGCTGTGCTCCTGAGCTGACCCATCCCACTGTGGCTGCTCCAGCCCTAGAAATGTCCAAGGGCAGCTTGGACAGGGTTTGGAGCAACCTGGGACAGTGGAAGGTGTCCCTGCCATGGCAGGGGTGGGAATGGATGGGCTCTGAGGTCCCTCCCATCCCAAATTCTGGAATTCTGTGCTGCGTTGTCCCAGGGAATTCTGTTTGGTGAAGCAGATCTGACTCCTGCAGATGGAAAGAGGAGAGGGTCTGTCCAGATCACACCTCAGAGCTGTGCCAGCAACTCCCTGGGAACTCCAAATGCTCTGGGATCCTCTGGGTGCAGAGCAGGCACAGAGGTCCCAGCTCATTCCAGAGGGTCGTGTCCCTCAGGGAGGGCTGCACCACATCCCAGATTTTGGGATTAGCCCTGCTTCCAGCCTCAGGATCCCTGCCCAGCCCTGCCTTGTGCAACACAGCCCCACAGCTGGGTCCCAGGCACGTGGGAGGCCTGTGGTGGAGCATGGAATGGAATCCCAGCCCCTGGATTACAGCTCCAGCCCTCCACAGGAGCCACAGGCCAGGCCAGGCTCTCAGGGCATTGTGTGCATAGCATGGACAGCCCCGAGGCAGCACACAACATCCACAGCATCCAAACCCTCTGCAGGTGTCCTGGCTGCACATGGCACCCTGCCTGCCAAGAGCTCCATCTCTCCCACAAAATGGGGCTGGAGATATTCCTTTGGGGGTGGCTGAACAACTCCAGCCACGAGGCCTCGGGAAGCACCAAGCTACTGATTTGAGTGCACTTAAATGTGACATCTCTGAGCTAGAAAAGGGGTTTCACTCAGCAAGGCCAGGCTGGATGGGGCTCTGAGTGACCTGGAAGTGTCCCTGCCCATGGCAGGGCTTGGAATGAGATGATCTTTAAGGTCCTTTCCAACCCAAATCTGATTGTGATTTTGGATCAACTCAAGGTTCCAACTCAAGCAACATCAAAACAATTTAAAAAACCAAGATCTTCATACCTGATGAAGGAGAAATTAAAATATGTGTGGTTCCTCTGGCAGCTTCTCACATGCTTCAAACTCTGGAAAACAGGAAAAGAGGAGAGGGGATGTTTCAATCATGTTGGCTGGATTAAAATCAAACCAAACCCAGAAATGCCAGGGGCATATCAGACTGTTCCACTGCAGCATCACCAGGGCCACAAAGGTGATCCCAGGGCTGGAGCCCCTCTGCTCTGGAGACAGGCTGGGAAAATTGGGATTGTCCAGCCTGGAGAAGGGACAATTCCAGGGAGACCTTCAGAGCCCCTTCCAGGGCCCAAAGGGGCTAAAAAAAGGAGTGAGAGGAACTTTTTATATGGGCAGAGAGTGCCAGGACACAGGGAATGGCTTCCCATTGCCAGAGGGCAGGGATAAGTGGGATATTGGGATGGAATTGTTCCCTGGGAGGGTGAGGAGGGCCTGGCACAGGGTGCCCAGAGCAGCTGTGCTCTGTCCTGGGCTGGAGAACAAGGAAGGGGGACTGGGGAACAAGGAGGGAGGGTGGAAAGCAAGAAAAGGAGATGGAGAGCAAGAAAAGGGGATGGAGAGCAAGGATGGGGTCCTGGAGATCAAGGAAGGAGGGGCTGGGGAACAAGAAATGGATGCTGGAGGGCAATGGGGGGAGGATGTCTCGAGAATAAGGAGAGGGGACTGGAGAGAAAAGAGGGGAGTAGAGAACAGGAATGGGGTGCCTGGAGAGGAAGGAAGGGGATGGAGAACAAGGAAAAGGGGCTGGTAAACAAGGAGGGAGAGGTGGCTATCAAGTAATGGGGCTGGAGAGCAAGGGAAAAGCTGGAGAACAACGGTGGGGGGAACTGGAGAGCAAAGAGGGGGGCTGGAGCTCAAGGAAAGCAGGGTGAGCAACACGGAAGGGACTGGAGAGCAAGGAGGGGGGGG